>ML281963.1:0-16063 GCA_005239495.1 Nicotiana undulata | reverse complement strand
GGGGGGGGGGGGGGGGGGGGGGGGGGGGGGGGGGGGGGGGAAGGTCGGTTCGTGCTCTTGAGCCCTTTCTTTGTCTTCACTATTATCTTGAGGTCTTGTTTGAGCTTCCCAGGGTAAAATCTGGAGAAATTAATTGCATTGAGTTCATTGGGTGGAACCCGTATCATGTCAGCATGTATCTAGAATTGGTGGCATTTCTGAATATACTTGATACAGTCTGTTTCCATAGTCATCCAGAAATACCCCGCTCTTAGTATCTTTTTGGATAAAGTGAACCCATTCATGCGCGGTCCGCAGATTCCAGCATGTATTTCCTCGAGCAATCTAGATGCTTCCTTGGCATCGACACACCACAATAATCCCAGGTCTGGAGTCTTCTATACATAATTCATCTGCTTTGAAAGAAATGGTTGGCTAATCTTCGAAGTGTGCGCTTCTGAGTATTGGTGGCGTGCTCTGGATATTATCCCTTTGCCAAATATTCCTTGATGTTGTATAACCACGAGTTTCCATCGCTCTGTTCTTCAACATGAGCACAATAAGCTAACTGCTTATAAATTCCCATTAAGACAGGATAAATGAAATTCTTTTCCGGATAATGTATCATGGAAGAAAAAGTGGCTAATGCATCTGCAAACTCATTCTGAACCCTCGGAACATGGTTGGATGCTATCTTTGTAAACCTCTTGATCAGCTCTTGTATGTAGTGTAAATATGGTAATATTTTTGTGTTCTTTGTAGTCCATACTCCTAAAACCTAATGCACCAACAGATAGGAATCTCCAATTACCAGAAATTCCTGAACATTCATGTCAATGGGCAACCTAAGTCCCAGGATGAAAGACTTATATTCGGCCATATTGTTGGTATAGGGAAACCTGAGTTTTGCGGATACTAGATAGTGTTGGCCGGTTTCTGATACCACAGCTCCGATACCTACTTCTTTGAAGTTTACTGCTCCGTAAAATATTCTCCAACTATCATATGCTTCAGTGATATCTTCTCCTCATAACGACACCTCTTCATTGCGAATATATGTTTTCAATTCAATGGTTTGTATCCCCCCTCTATGGGATTTTCTGCCAAATAATCTGCCAATCCTTGCCCTTTGACTTCCTTCTGAGTTACATAGATGATGTCAAACTAACTCAGTAATACTTGCCATTTTTCTAACTTATCCATAGGCATAGGATTCTTAAAGATATATTTCAGTGGATCCATCCTTGATATGAGGCATGTAGTGTATTACGCAGAAATAGTGCTTCAACTTCTGAGCTATCCATTTCAAATCATGCAGGTGCATTCTAGGAAAGAGTATCGGGCCTCGTAGGGTGTAAATTTCTTGATCAAATAATATATTTCATGCTCCTTCCTTCATGTTTCATCATGTTGTCCCAAAACACAACTGAAAGCTCCGTCCAACACAGACAAATAAAGCAGCAATGGTCTTCCTGGCTCTGGTGGAACCAGAACGGGCAGTTTGGACATATACTCCTTGATTCAGTCCAACTTGTTGCAACATCTTTCATCAGTATCTTGAAGATTGGTTCACATATCACTGTTTATTGTGCTATAAAGCGGATGATGTAATTGAGATGCCCTAAAAATCTCATCACATATTTCTTATTCTTCGGTGGTGGCAATTCTTGGATTTATTTGACTTTTGATGGGTCCAACTCAATCCCTGTGTGATTGACGATGATTCTTAATAATTTTTCGGTAGGGACTCCGAAAGCACACTTTGCAGGGTTCGGTTTCAGATTATACCTTCGAAGACAATCGAAGAATTTACTCAGATCTGTTATGTGATTTGTGTTCTTCTTGGATTTGATGATAACGTCATCCACGTAAATTTCTATCTCTTTGCATATCTTGTCATAGAAAATAGCTATCATGGCTCTCATGTAGGTGGCTCAGGCATTCTTCAGACCAAATGACATCATTTTATAACAATATATTCCCCACGGCGTGATGAAGGCTATCTTATCAGCATCCTCTTCATCCATCCAGATCTGATGGTACCCCGTGAAGCAATCCATAAAGGATTGGAGTTCGTTTGGCCCAGTTTTTGATCAATAAATGGGAAATCATCTTTTGAACTCGCTCAGTTTAGATCTCGGTAGTCAACACATACTCTAACCTTCCCATCTTTCTTCGGAACTGGCACAATGTTGGCAACCATGTCGGGTACTCGGCCACTCTAAGAACCTTGGCTTTGATCTGCTGGTGACCTCTTCTTCTATCTTCAAACTCATATCCGGCTTGAACTTTCTAAGCTTCTATTTCACTGGTGGACATGTAGGATTAGTGGGTATCTGTGAGCGACTATGGATGTGCTCAAACCCGTCATGTCGTTGTAGGACCATGCGAAGATATCTTGATATTCTTTTAAGAATCTGGTGTACTCTTCTTTATATTATGGTGATAGATGAATGCTTACGCGTGTTTCCTTACCAGTTCTGAATCCCCTAAATTAAGTAGCTCAGTTTCGTTCAAATTGAACTTTTGCTTGTTTTCAAAATTTTCCACTTCTCTAATAATTTCCTCAGGTATCGTATCATCTTCCAAGTCCTACGAATCACTATCCTTATGTTACGTTGTCTCGTTACATGTCACAGTCACAGGTTCATTGGGATAGTAAATATAATGTTGTAAAGAGAGAAATAATAATAAGTACAAAAAATAACAATACATTAATTGAAATCTTTAAAATGTAAACGAATGCGGCTCGATGACTTGAGAAATTATTTCAAAACAAAATACTAAAAATATCTCAAATGCTTAAAAATAATTGACGCTAATCTACCAAGCTACCCAGGAACTCGACAGGCTCGGGATAGTGCAGTTGTCCAGTTCTTGAGGAAAATTCCTCTTTCCACGGTCTAAATAATAAGGTCTTCCTCCTCCTCCTCCTTATCCTCCTCAACTATAGCACTGTAATCCATATCTTCTTCATCCAGAAATAGCTTCCTCATGCCGACTAAGACTTTATCTTCCTCAGATCCCCACGTCACGTATGCTTGTTGGAAATGTTTGGTGCATAGGTGGTACCAGTTATTCCAGCAGATAATAAGGACCACGCCATGGAGGTGACCAATCTTGGTACTCTTGCCAAGTGTATTCATATCCAAGCCCAAAATTTGTACCATGACGTTGTAGTTGTACTGGCATGGTGATCCCTTGGAGGTTTTTGTCGAGACCTTTGCCAGGTTCATACCCTGTCCATAGTAATATGCTTTCTATCTTGTTTCTCCATCATTTGTCCTTTTCAATTGCGTTGACGCGCTCAATGTGATGGTACGTCTCTCTACCCAGCTTCTTCATATTCTTGATGACTGGAACGGTCTGATTGGTGTAGATGGGGTTGCTTCCATCCCCATGGATAATGACTTCTTGGTGATTCCATTCAAACTTCACATCCTGATGTAGAGTGGAAGCCAAGACCCTAGAGGCATGTATCCATGGTCGTCCCAACAATAGATTATAGATGGAAGATATGTCAAGCACTTGGAATTCAGCATCAAACCAAGTTGGCCCCATTTGTAGGTTGAAGTTTATTTCCTCGATTCTGGATCTTTGGGATCCGTCAAGCGCCTTCACATTCATGTTTCCCATATGTATCTCATACAAGACTTTACCCAACCTCTTTAGAGTGGTCAGTGGTCATATATTGAGACTGGATCCTCCATTTATTAGGACCCTAGTGATGGACTTGTCCTCAAATCGAACTGTGATGTGCAATGCCCTGTTGTGGCTTAGTCCTTCTGGCGGTAGCTCATCTTCGTGAAAGGTGATATATTGGCTTTCCAGCACTTGCCTGACCATGTTGGCCATCTCACCACTAGTGATGTTGTTCGGTACATAAGCTTCGTACGTCACATTCATCAGGGCGATACTGTGTGTCTCGGAGTTTTGTAGCAACGACAAAATGGATAACTGAGCGGGAGTTTTGTTTAGATGATAGACAACAGAGTATTCCCTTGCTTGTACTTTCCTCCATAGGTCATCAGTACATGTCTCCTCTATTTTTGCTTTCTCGTTTCTCCTCTTTCGACAACATAGTCCCATGGGATGGCATCAGACTTGTAGGATGGTGTTGGTGCTACCATCACAGTGAAGGGTGCAGTCACCTCGACCTCAAATGAGTCTGATTGACCCTTCAGGTTCCCATTCTTCGTTAGTCTATGTTACATTCACTCCCTCACCTCTGTGATCCGGGAGAGGATTGTTACGCACATTTGGTGCAGTTTCTTTTGCTTGTTTGACCTTGTTGTCGATCAATGTCTGAATCTTCTCCAACAGCGTGCAACAGTCATCAAATGTAAGACCCTTCATGTCTGAATGATTGCCACATGTCTTAATCGGATTGATCCACTGAGAAGAATTCTCCATAGCAACGACAAGCATATGAGTGACATCACCACCAACCTTCAATCTCTGATATAATTGGTCTATGGGCTCAGCGATTGGGGTGTATTGTCTAGGTGGTCTGCGGTCAAAGTTTGGTCGTGGTTTTTGGTAGTTTTGGTGGGTTGGTGGAGGTGAATGGTAATATGGAGGTTGAGTGTTATAGGCGTGGTAGGTGGTAGGTGGTTGTTGGTATATTGGGGGTGAAGGTTGATATGTGGGTGGAGGTGTTTGGTATGTGAGTGGAGATTTAGGACCTTGGGCCACCATGACAGCACCTACTTCATTTTTCTTCAAAATACCTCCCAATTTTAAGGCTTTATTTGTGGCCTGCAATGTTTTGAAATTCGTCACCATCCCACTATTAATCTGTTGGTGGTTCTCAATAACCATCAACCTTCATAGTGCTGCGCATTTGACCTCGGATGAAGAACTTATTCATTTTTTCTTCTTCGAGTGTTGGTCTTACCTTTGCAGCCTCATATCTCAACCGACTATCATATTCACAGAAGGTTTCTGTTGGTTTCTTTTTGAGGTTCTGAATATAGAAAACATCCGGTGCGTTTTCTGTAATGAGCCTAAATCTGTCCACATAGTCTGACGCTTTGCTTACCCAACTCAACCACTTCTTCGGATTATGGCTGATATACCAGGACAATGTGTGCCCTTTAAGCCTTTGCATGAACAGCTTCATGCGGATTTGTTTGTTTCTGCCCACTCCTACAAGCTTGTCACAATGTGTCCTCAGATGTACTTTTGGATCACCAGTTTCATTGAAAATTTCAAATTTGGGAGGTTTGTACCCCTCTAACAACTCTACATCTGGTTGAATGCACAAGTCTTCATAATTCAAACCTTCAACGCCTTTACCACCTTTGACATTCTGAACTCTGCTAGAAACCTTATTAAGTTCTTCCGCCATATTCTTAATGAACAGGTCCTTCTCGGCCGATTCAGGTATGTATAGGGTTTTGTTGTGGGGTGTGGGGTAGAGTTTCCACATATTTTGAGTTGCTTTGGTGGACTCCAGCGGTCTTGGCATAAGGGTGGTCATTTGTTGAGTTTTGGATGTCAGGTGTGGGTTATGGTATATTCTGGGGAGTATGATAAATGGTAGTCTATGGGTATTAGTTTGGGTGGTGATGGTGTTGTTGAGGAGTTGGTACTAGAGGAGGATTAAGGTTTTGGGAGATGTGGGGTACTGGTGTGGTGCAGGAGGGTTTGGTGGCGGGTTTTGGTTTTGTAGTGGTTCTTGGTTCTGGGTGTTTGGATTTCGTTGGTTAATATCAGGGACATTTAGGGTGAGAGAGAGGTTTTCCATGTTTTGAACCTGCTCAAGTTATCCTTGTAGATCCAAAATCTTTTGTTCCACACGTAAGACCAGTTCATTCTGTACCGGGGTTCTTCGACCATCTGAAGTTCCGACATTCTCTATCATGGTGGAGTTATCCTTTCTGATACTACTCATATCATCCATCCTTTCTTTTCTTTGTTCTTGCTTTTGAGATCGCTTAGTGGAGGAGGAGGTGAAGGACCTCTGGATCTAGTCTGATATGATAACGATCCCAGTATGCACGAACCAACTTTGGGGAATGAGAATAATCAAAAGAAAGAAAAAGCAAAAGGTAACCAAGTCAGTAAAGGATATTTGAAAGAATGCTTGCCATATTTAAACATGATTTGCAAAATCATGCAATAATTCGCGCCCTAATTGAGGACCTCATTGTGCCCGAGGTAGGCCTAAGCGACACATAGACTTGGAGAAAATTGATACTAATATTGCGTCATTTCATTAATGTGAAACTAAGCCATACTTCTACTGAATTGACAATAATAATGAAGTCACTAATGGCATTTAGCCTTATTATAATCGAAATCTAAACTAAGCTAGAAAACAATAAAGAACATTATCTGCTAAATCTTTTTGGTCCCCGAGGGACATTCTCTGTGCTTTTCTCATTTGACTCCATCAACCAAGTTTCCCAGGTCGCGCATATCCAATAATAAGTAAGCCTTTGTTAGATGCCCTCCTTCACTATCATCCGTGTAGCGACAATCTACAAGCCTCATTCTCATCTTTCCTTCGAGCTCCATCAGTCTATGTTCAAGATATTCTAACATTTCTGTTGCCTTAGTGGCAATCCCCTTCCATTCATTTATAGCCTCCATGTCAATTTTATGTTTTTCTAGATGCCTAGCTTCCGACTCGAAAACCCTTTTGGGAAGCCTCGTGTACTTGACCCGTGCCTCAGCAACATCATCCATGTTCCTATTTTCCAAATTGATCCCTAAATTGATGCATCCCGCTATATCATCTACCAATCATGATGGATAGAATACACGTGACCGGCATGGTACCTGTCTGGCTCGATAGTATCTTATTCCACAATGACCTTCTGGTTCCACATATGATGTGCTTCGAACTTGTAAGGAATGATGTCCCCTTTGAAATCTGCCTTGTACTGGACCACGTTGGAAACACGAGGTATGACTTGTTTTCTTCCTGCCTGTCTCATTACTCTTATATAAGAATAGGGATAAATGCCTCACAACCCAATCAACACCAAATGAGTAGTATCCCTCGACCTGATGATGAACTCACTGCTAGGAAACCACTCAAACATCCAATGTACCTTTTTGTCTGTCAAATTGCCGAAGAAATGGACCCAACTTACAACGCTTCTAGGTTGTGCGAACCTATCTGGGATGAATCATTTTCTTTGGATGGTGGTAAGCTATGTAGTTGTTCAATGGCCGTCGCAAAAGCTCTTGATGATATTCTCCCCTCTGAAAGTGTTCCAATAACCAGACTTGCAATAATAGAGTATAACATTCAACTTGTCTGTATCCCTGCTTGCACCGATCTAGAGCGCTGTACAATTCACCTACGATCATAGGGATGATGGTGTAGGTTTTCCCCTCGATTCATTTCATTATAGTTCTTGAAACCATAGCCAAACGAGTGTGAATCCTTCCGCCTTTCATTGGAAATATCAACAAACCCAAGAAACAGATGATGAACACATAAACCCGGCGATGCCTCAAACCCAAGGAGGTAATGGTGAGTTCATCATGGTGAAGGATATAAGACATACTGCGCCCGTAACGTTCATAAAGAAATTCAAAATGGATATTTGATTTCTTTAAACAAAGCAACTCATCATTTTTCTTAAAACCTAGCATTTTTAGAAAACTGCGAGGGGTGCGATCCTCTGGCACTACTAATCCTGGTATATCCCATGGGAACTTAGCGAAACCTTTTATTTCTTCTAAGAGAGGAGCCATTTATATGTCACCAAATCGGAAGACCGCTCTTTTCTGATCCCAGAACATGGTAGCAGCCTCAATCAAATCCCTATTTGATTGGATATTAAGAAAAGACGGCAAGTAGCCGAGTATTCTTCTCACACGGTTCTAGTCGCAAGGTGCAAAGTCTTTCCACCAATGAAGTAGCAGAGGTGGGATGTTTTGGACCATGCCGAACTTGGAAGTTTCGTGCTTTATTTTCTACGAACAAATAAAGGTTAGCGCTTTCCCCCTCTAGATTAGACCATTTACATGATAATGATCAACAAATTGGCATATTTTCTCTAAGTAATGCTCATATGGAAATCCCGTCGAGCTTTGGGCAAGGCTTATCTTAGCGGGCTATTACGTTAACAATGTTTTAGCCCATACTAGGTTTAACATGATGCATGTACATTTGATATTAGATTAAGGTTTCTAAAAAGGTTTAGACAAGTACTCTCAAGTGGAAAACTTGAGAGGGAAAGGCACGGGACAGTCGTTTGCACCGCTGATTGACTAGTCTACCGCAAATAAGCCTTCTGATTTAAAAAGGGTAGTTTTTGAAGGACACGAACACTCATCAAGCGCCGCTATGTTGATAACTCGAACGAGTGGAGTATGATGTGGAGCATGCTTTATGATGATATAATAACACGTTGCCAAGCATTTTCATGAGAGAATATGTAAAAGCAGTAAATAAGATAGCAAAAGTAAACATGAAAAGAATAAAAAGGGAAGACAAAAGGAAGAAATCATTTTAGTTCATAAAAGTATATGCGGGAATGCAATAAAGAAGGTAAGGAAGTAGGGATGAGAAAGGCATGATACGGCAGTCTTAGACACAATGAAAAGAAATGAAGAGTGGTCATAGAAAATTATGTGAATGGGGAAGGGATGTGCATGTCATAGCAAATTTAAACAAATAAAGGTGTAGAAGGGAGTGGATATGCATGTCATGATATGTAAAACAAATAGAGGTGAATATGGGAAGGGATGCGCATAAAGAAAATAATCCACATAAATCAAGTTTATAATGGTAAGAGCCTAAGTATATCCCAAGCAGAGTTGCCATACTGTCATGCCCCTTTTTCTCGCAAAATCGGGTTTCGACATGTGACAACTCTTTTAAATTAAATGAGAAGAGTCACCACCTAAATATTTTAAGGTGCGTTAGGGAAACTCTTTGCAAATGACTCTGATTGACTAGTCAACGTTACCAAATATTGAGTAAGGGCTAAAATTACCTCAAAGAGAAGGTGTAAGGCACTCTTCGAGGTCCACATTTGTGGGTCCCGTCCGGACTTAGAAATATGTGGATTATGCAATTAGACTAGGTGATCAAATAAACAAGGGTCGGAGAAGTTCATTATAGCACAATTGGTACAAATCCTTAAGAGCTACATGATTTAAATACAATGTTTAAATAACTAAACGTAGATATAAAGGGAAGGGGGGGGGGGGGGGGGGGGGGGGTCCTACGTTTTTTAGCCTAAGGGATCACCCCGTGCAACATAAATAATACTTCGCAACTCCCTTTAGATATGAGTTTCACATATTATTCAGCATCTACCGACTATCATCTCCTGCTACCCAATTACTATGTTAAAGTTGTTTACCTAGATGACCTTCAATTCTAAGTCGTACCCTACGCGTGCACTACTCGTCCCATATGTATGGTCCAGGAGGCATTGGACCTTTATTTGAGTGGTTCTAGACTTCACTTAGGTTGCTCAAAAAAGGTAAAAGTAACCGACATTCAAAACAAGTAGGACTTCATGTAAAGAAGAATAAAGGACGAAGTTAGCCTCCACACATAAACGACAAATGCACGCGGGCAATTTTAGACAGTACATGGTTTCAGAATTAAGACTTAATCCTATAGGCATGGTTTCTAGGTGATTCTGAATACCAGCATCTTATGTGCAACATTGTTGCTCTCAATGTCTTAGGTCAGGAGGCAATAAACTATTTGTAAGCTTAGAACTATTAGCGTTGATTTTATAAATATGTATCTTAGGAAGGTGACATGGTCCTATAGGCATGATTTCTAGTGATGGCATAGCTAAGAAATGAATCCGTGTTTGAGAGTCTATCATTAACAAGTTGATCTCATAAACAATAAAGCGAGTGACACTGTCTTATAGGCAGGATTTATAAGAATTGACAATCATATCTGATTTTATAACACTTTATCCCTATAGGCATGTTATCTAGGCGGAGTAGTATGATATAATAACAAGAGCTAATTAGTCAACTAAGGTCCTATAGACATGATTTCTATATTAGTGATCATATAAGAATGATGTCCAATAACACATAGCAGTAAACATGAGGAACAAATAGAGTACTTAGGCTCATGCGTTGATAGTCAACAGGTTGAGTGAGTGCGTGATTACTATAGACATGGTTTCTACAAGTGTGCAACACATGAGAGCCAAAATATCAAGTAGAGCACATAATTCCTATAGGCATGCTTTCTACCTGTTGTGCGAGAATTAAAATACCCTACCCCTTTTATTAATCACCCCGTCTGTTCAATTACAAGATTATTACATACCTAGATTTAAATCTGAATAATTACATAAGCAGACCACCATGGGCCCAATGATAGGCCCAGTATAGATAACCTAGTATTTTCTAGGCCTTCGACAACTCAAGTAGAGTCAAATTCCCAACTCATGAGATTAGTCTAGTAAGTCTGGATCCAACAACCAAGTCCAGCATCACATAAAACCAAATACCAAGCCCAAATGAAGGACATGGTCACACAAGCAATAAACTATGTATTGAACAAATTGAAAGGAGTAGAAAGTCCACTTACTTAAGACTGTAAAGCTTATTAACATCAAGACGCATAAGCAAATTCTGGCATGTTGGCAAGATACACATAAGCAAATTCATATTTGCATTTTTTGTTATAGGGGAAATGATTGATCATAAAAGGATAACAAACAATTTCTAAAGAGGTTTTAAACATAGACATGGTCAAAAACAACTTAAGACAATTTCAATAGGGCATCTGATTACGAATGCTGAAGGATCAATAGAGGATGACTTTAATAGGGTAGTTTGAGCCTACAGCATGACAAAAATAAGTTCATAACAAGGAAAGAGTATAGAATGTGAAACATTAATGCAGTTGAAGAGGCATGTCATGGGAATTAACAAGATAAGCATGCTAAGTCTTCGAGAAAAAACAATTTCATAGTAAAGCATGATCCAAACTTTGTTTAAAGGGAATCTAGGCCTGAGGTTCTCAATCATGGTAGTCCAAGAAAGTCATAATATAGGGAAAAATAATTTTACATGAGATCCTAATACATCTAGAAAACAGGCTAGTAGGCATGAGCTACGACAGTCAACAAACAGCCTAACCTATTGAGTATAGCCCAAAGATTCAAAGAGCTCATGGTAGAAAAAGATTTTCAACTTAAGGTTAATAGAACACGCACAATCTAGGACTTATGCCAGTTACCTATGCATAATAGAAGAAGCTTAGTATATTGAAATTCAACTGGAAGGTTTAGGCAATGATAAAGAGTACAGGACTGAGAATAACACAACAAAGCTACATGTTTGACTGAACATTGAGAAATTAATTGGCACATAAAGTTCATGTGAACATAAGGCAGGTAAAATACATAAAACACTCATCGAAAAAAGAGTTCACTCAAATAAGTTTTGCGCAATAGATGATCCCCAGAGAGTTTCAATACAAAAACTCAAGGCAAGACATGTGAAGGGATTCAAATAATAGGGGTCAAAATAATAGAGCAGACTTAAGGGAATCATTCCAGTTACACACATAAAATAGGCATGCACCAAAACACATAATCCAAGTAGAATTTTGGTGGCCTTGGCTTCCATATGGCCAAGAGACAAAGTATAGAATAAGAGAGTGAGAGAATGAGAGAGCAATATCATTTTTTTCTCACTGAATCAGTGAATAAAAAGAGGTATAGAAGGGGAACAAGGGAGGGATTTATATAGTAGTAAATATCAACACACAAAATAAGGAAATATAGTACACTAAACACAAATAAGGAAAATATAGCATGTAAAATCAATTATAACCAATTTTACGGAAAATCCAGGAAACCCTAGTTTAGACGAAAAACAAAAATGGCAAAAAATCTCACTGATATCAAAGCCATGGGACTTGACAGTGAGTGTATCAGGTTAGAAACATGAAAATAGTACAAAATCGGAGTTGAATGAACACCAACGACCCAACTTCCATAAATAATCGAGTACCTAATACATGTAATGTTAAAAAGATGGTAAGTAACTCCTTGTGTGCAAGAAAGGAAAGGAATCATGGACGATTTCCATGTAATATTGGATTATGATAGGGATTTGAGTGAGGTTGCTAGGGTTTAGGTTTGAGAGATGTGAGGGAGGGTTTGAAGGAGGCTAAAATGGAAAATGGTTCTAGGGTTTGGGTTATGGGGATATAAGTAGATAGGTAAGTTTATTGTGGGCCCTTGATCATTTGAGATCAATGGCCATGGTCAAAGGAAACGGGGCGAGTCTTCAAGCGGGTCGCGATCAGGTTCAATAAAAGGGGGCCTGGTTTGGGCTTGGTCTTATTGTTCTAGGCTATTGGGCCAATTTTGGTCCAACGATTGCTTAAAACTGGGCCATAATTGAAATACAAAAAATTCATCAAGAAATAATTTATAAAAGTAATTAATAAATAATAAAAATAATGTTTATGCACTAAGATGATTGATTAACAATTTAGCATTATAAAAATATAAAATGCTATTTTGGCACAAATAATGTATTAAAAGAGCAATTATGCTTGAACATAGGCTATTATTGCATAAATTACATAAATAACTTAAATATAGATATAATTATATGAAAAGGCTCTGAATATTATGTAAAATTATGGAAAATGCTTGTATAAACCTTGTGAATTAAGTACTGATGTAAAAATTACATTTTGAAAATATATATACTATTTGAAAAAATGTTAAAACTAACTGACATTCAAAACAAGTAGGACTTCATGTAAAGACGAATAAAGGACGAAGTTAGCCTCCACACATAAACAACAAATGCACGCGGGCAGTTTTAGACAGTACATGGTTTCAGAATTAAGACTTAATCCTATAGGCATGGTTTCTAGGTGATTCTGAATACCAGCATCTAATGTGCAACATTGTTGCTATGAATGGCTTAGGTCAGGAGGCAATAAACTATTTGTAAGCTTAGAACTATTAGCGTTGATTTTATAAAATGCGTCTTAGGAAGGTGACATGGTCCTATAGGCATGATTTCTAGTGATGGCATATCTAAGAAATGAAACCGTGTTTGAGAGTCTATCATTAACAAGTTGATCTCATAAACAATAAAGCGAGTGACAATGTCTTATAGGCAGGATTTCTAAGAATTGACAATCATATTTGATTTTATAACACTTTATCCCTATATGCATGTTATCTAGGCGGAGTAGTATGATAATAATAACAAGAGCTAATTAGTCAACTAAGGTCCTATAAACATGATTTCTATATTAATGATCATATAAGAATGATGTCCAATAACACATAGCAGTAAACATGAGGAACAAATAGAGTACTTAAGCTCATGCGTTGATAGTCAACATGTTGAGTGAGTGCGTGATTACTATAGACATGGTTTCTATAAGTGTGCAACACATGAGAGCCAAAATATCAAGTACAACACATAATTCCTATAGGCATGCTTTCTACCTCTTGTGCGAGAATTAAAGTACCCTACCCCTTTTATTAATCACCCCGTCTGTTCAATTACAAGATTATTACATACCTAGATTTAAATCTGAATAATTACATAAGCAGACCACCATGGGCCAAATGATAGGCCCAGTATAGATAACTTAGTATTTTCTAGGCCTTCGACAACTCAAGCAGAGTCGAATTCCCAACTCATAAGATTAGTCTAGTAAGTCTGGATCGAACAACCAAGTCCAGCATCACATAGAACCAAATACCAAGCCCAAATGAAGGACATGGTCACACAAGCAATAAACTATGTATTGAACAAATTGAAAGGAGTAGAAAGTCCACTTACTTAAGACTATAAAGCTGATTAACATCAAGACGCATAAGCAAATTCTGGCATGTTGGCAGGACACACATAAGCAAATTCATGTTTGCATTTTTTGTTATAGGAGAAATGATTGATCATCAAAGGATAACAAACTATATCTAATGAGGTTTTAAACACAGACATGGTCAAAAACAACTTAAGAAAATTTCAATAGGGCATCTGATTACGAATGCTGAAGGATCAACAGAGGATGACTTTTATAGGGTAGTTTGAGCCTACGGCATGACAAAAATAAGTTCATAACAAGGAAAGAGTATAGAATGTGAAACATTAATGCAGTTAAAGAGGCATGTCATGGCAATTAACAAGATAAGCATGCTAAGTCTTCGAGAAAAAAACAATTCCATAGTAAAGCATGATCCAAACTTTGTTTAAAGGGAATCTAGGCCTGAGGTTCTCAATCATGATATTCTAATAGAGTCATAATCTAGGGAATAACAATTTTACATGAGATCCTAATACTTCTAGCAAACATGCTAGTAGGCATGAGCTACGACAGTCAACAAACAGCCTAACCTGCTGAGTATAGCCCAATGATTCACAGAATTCATGGTAGAAAAAGATTTTCAACTTAAGGTTAATAGAACACGCACAATCTAGGACTTATGCCAATTACCTATGCATAATAGAAGAAGCTTAGTATATTGAAATTCAACTAGAAGCTTTAGGCAATGATAAAGAGTACAAGACTAAGAAAAACACAACAAAGCTACATGTTTGACTGAACATTGAGAAATTAATTGGCACATAAAGTTCATGTGAACATAAGGCAGGTAAAATACATAAAGCACTCATCGAAAAAAGAGTTTACTCAAATAAGTTCTGGGCAATAGATGATCCCCAGAGAGTTTCAATACAAAAATCAAGGCAAGACATGTGAAGGGATTCAAATAATAGAGGCTTATGGGAATCATTCCAGTTACACACATAAAATAGGCATGCACCAAAACACATAATCCAAGTAGAATTTCGGTGGCCTTGGCTTCCATATGGCCAAGAGACAAATTATAGAATAAGAGAGAGAGAGAATGAGAGGCAATATCATCTTTTTCTCAAAGAATCAGTGAATAAAAAGAGGTCTAGAAGAGGAACAAGGGAGGGATTTATATAGTAGTAAATATCAACATACAAAATAAGGAAATATAGTAGACTAAACACAAATAAGGAAAATATAGTGTCACGACCCAAATCCTAATTCAAGTCGCGATGGCGCCCAACAACGGGGTTAGGCAAGACGATATAACCTTCACTAAGTGATACCCTTCCCATTCGGTCAAACAAATCAATAATTACCAGTTTAAAAAAACTAACATGATACTAGCCTTGAGTGAAGGAAAAATCATAGTAAGTACAAGGCCGAAATAAAACATATACATAGATATACAACCCAAAACCCAAAATATATACCGTGTGTGTGCTAGGAACTAGTGTCACGAGTGTCATGAGCAACTACTGAATATACAATGACTACAATATATACAGAGTCTCAGTCTGAATGAAATGGACAGAGAATATAACAAAAGAACTCCAGGGTGCTGCTAGGAAGTCGCTGGGAAAGCAGCTCACCGTGAAGTATGACCACGCTATCAATATCTAGCACCGGTCTGATGATCAGACGTACCAGCCTCCGGACCTGTACAGTCAAGTACAGAAAAGAAAAGAAAGTGCAGCATGAGTACATATTAAATAAATATGTACCCAGTGAGTATCCCGCCTAAACTCGAAGAAGTAGTGACGAGAGGTCGACTCGATACTCACTAAGGTCCAACAGTAATAACATATGATAGAATATAATGAAATACAGTAGTCATGTCAGGGAGATGAGCAACAAGTATATATATCAAGAGCAGAAATCCAAACAATTGCCGAACTAAATAATAAAGCACTTTAAAGAGCAAGACCACCGAACGAAACAGTAATCACAAATTCTTAGATTCGCCGTGGCGTACGGCCCGCTCCCATAAGGTACCTTCTACACTCGTCGTGGCGTACGGCCTGATCCCATATTCATTTCCATTTCTTTTCAACACTGCCGTGGCGTACGGACCGATCCCATATTCATTTCAAGTACTTCCTTTCCATAACAAATTCCTTTCCATTCAACAATTTTCCATAAAGCCTTAGAGGAACAATACTATGCAAAACATAATCTCATAGTACATATGACGTCACAATAAATCATATAAAGCATTACAAGGAAAACATGTCAGGCATTACGAGAAGAAGCATATAAGGCATTACGAGAAAGCATACAAGGCATGATGTGGGC
>ML281962.1:0-23703 GCA_005239495.1 Nicotiana undulata | reverse complement strand
TTCATTAATTATCAAGACTCATTTTCATCAATTTTTCACATAATAGCTTCCCGGCTACACGCCCGGGCTGCGCACGCATAATGAGGTGAGACTAACGGAGGCTCTCGGAGCCTCGAAACACAGATACAGCTTAAATTATGTAAGATGACCTTTTGGGTCATCACATAGGGTAAGTAATTCTAACTCAGTTTTGGCTAAAATACATGATTATAGCATTAAATTCATCATTTGATTAGAGAATTGGGGTGAAAATTGGGAAACTTTATAGAAACTTCATAAATATATTTTGAGAGTTGATCACCGATTCGAAGTCGGATTTTGATAAATTTGGTATGGTTGGACTCGTGCGTAAATGGATTCCCTAGTTTTGACTTTTGATGAATTCGAGACGTTGGCCTGGGGGATTCATTCCTTTAGCATGTATTGATTAATATATACTGATTTTGGATAGATTCAGAGCTTTAGGAGGTCGAATCAAGGGGCAAGAGCATCGCAGACTAGAGTTTTGTCCGGTTTGAGGTAACTATTGTAAATCTAGTCCTAAAGGTATGAAACCCCTGGATCTCGTACTATTTCACTATAATAAGTTGACGCACATGCTAGGTGACGGGCGTGTGGGTGTGCACCATTAGGGATTGGGAGTTAGTCCGTCCCGTAGAAACTGTAGAGTTGCATATTTTGACTAAGATGTATAATAGCTATGTGTTTTAGAAAGAATCCTTACAACTTGGGCTGGATGCCATGTTTGGGCCTTGTGCCTGTACTGTTTGGACCCTCATGGATATTTTATTACTATCCTCACATTATTTTGATTTGAAAGCATATCCTCAGTCATGATTTTACCTATGTACTGTTTAATTCAGTTTCATTACTCTATTTTAAAGTATATGAAAGTTGTTTTGGGCTGAGTCCCATGAAGTTTTATTGATATGCCCGAGTGGCTTATGAGGTTTATGACTGAGTGAGGCCGAGGGCCTGATTTATGAGGATATGATAGGCCGAGGGCCTGAGTGATGTGATGCCATGATTTGGATTTATATATAGCGTTTGGGCTGAATGAGCCCCTCCGGAGTCTGTACACACCCCCAGCGAGCGCAGGTACCTATTGAGTGCTAGTGCCGAGTGCCGAGTGATTGGGAGGCATGAGTGATGGTGAGGTATGCCCGAGGAGTTGTTCATGAGTGACTGTTAGGCTTGCCCGAGGGGCTGTTTATGTGTGATATTTTCCCGAGGGGCTTGTTTATGAAATCATTATTTTCATGCTATTTTACATTAAGCCTCAATTTAAAATGATGAAAATATCTTTACATGTTTTCCATTGAAACTGGTGTTTTTACGAGATATTTTGACTTGAACGCTGATTTGACGTTTGGTTGTTTCACCCAGACTTTATATTATGAACTTTATGTGATTTTACTGCTCGTCACTGCCCTCAACCTTTATTTACGACTGTTACTTACTGAGTTGGCGTACTCACGTTACTCCTTGCACCGTGTGTGCAGATCCAGGTGCCACGGGACGTCCGAGTGAGTATTGATTCATCCTCGGTCAATTTCAGCGTTTAGCAAGGTAGCTGCATGGCGACTACAACCTTGTTTTTCTCCCTCCTATCTTTCAGTAGTTTATCTCTATTAGAAATCTCTTGTCGTCTTTGTAGATTGTATCGGACTTAGTGTTATCAGATTTGTATCGTAGATGCTCATGACTAGGGACACCCAGGGTCGGGCTGTTGTTTTTATGTTCATTTACTTTTACTTGTTTTGGATTGTTTATTGAAAAATATATGATTAAAAAGGTTAGAGAAATGAATTATTGAAATGGATCGTTGTTTGTTTTGAATATCGAGTCGGCTAGCCTAGTACCGCGATAGGCGCCATCACGATTAGGTAGTTTGGGTCTTGACAAGTTGGTATTAGTGCCTAGGTTACATAAGTCTCACAAGTCATTAGTAGGTTTAATAGCGGCTTGTGGATCGGTACAGAGACGTCTATACTTATCTTCGAGAGGCTGCAGGACCCTTAGGAAAAATCTCACATTCTTGAACTCTTGTCGTGAGAATCCTTTGCTTCTGGTAACTAAGCTTCTATTGTTTCATTTTCTCACAGATAGTGAGGACACATGCTACTGGGCAGGATGATCAGCCACCAGTTGGACCCACAAGGGGTCGAGGCCGTGGTAGGGATAGAGTTGCAGCCCGTGCACCAGCCGAGGTGGTACCTATAGACCCTCCCATTGTTCCGGATCAGGTCTCAGCCGTAGATGCTCTAGCGGGACCGACTCAGGCACTGACTGTACCTATTTTCATTCCAGGTCTTTAGGAGACCTTGGATCATATTTTGACCGTGTGCACCAGTCTTGCTCTGGCGGTCGCTGTTTCCACTACAAGAGCTACTTCTCAGGCGGGGGAGGCACTCAGACTCATGCCGCTCGTACTCCCAAGCAGATTGTTCAGGGACTTCAGACACCGGGGGAACTTCCAGCCCAGCCAGTTGCACTTGCTCAGGATTATGTGGTTCCCGTCATGCCGATGACGAGCAGCGCAGGTTAGAGAGGTTTGGTAGACTTCAGCCTCCGAATTTCAGTGATGTAGAGGGCGAGGATGCCTAGGGTTTCTTGGAGACCAGTGGGGGCTCGTTTACTATCTTCAAGTTTTCAGGAGTTGCCTTTACTTGGTGGGAGGCTTATGAGAGACGTAGGCCTGTTGGTGCAGCGCCCCTTACCTGGCAGTAGTTCTTCTCTCTCTTTCTGGAGAAGTATGTGCCACAGTTCCGCAGGAAGAAGCTGCGCAGGCTGCTCGAGCAGATGCGTCAGGATAATATGACTGTGATGCAGTATGAGATGAGATTTTGAGAGCTAGCTCATCATGCTGTTTGGTTGGTTCCTACAAATAAAGAGAAGATCAGGAGGTTCGTGGATGGCCTCACATACTAGCTTTAGATTCTTATGACCAGAGAGAGGGTGTAAGGTGCTACTTTTGAGGAGGTGGTTGACATTCCCCGATAGATTGAGTTAGTTCGTTGCCAGGAGCAAGTAGAGAGGGAGGCCAAGATTCCTCGGGGATCTGGTAGTTTTGGTGGTGTTCCTTTTGGAGGTCAGTTTCAGCATGGTAGAGGCCGCCCATTTAGGCCTGCTCAGTCAGCTCGCCCAGTTCATAGTGGCGCATTATTGGGGCATGGTTCTCGCAATTCACATCCGGACCACTCATCATTCAGTGCCCTTCCAGCCCAGAGTACATCCCGTGCACCATCAGTTCAGGGCTCCTCCCTGCCAGGTTCTTCTACCAGTTATCCTGATGCTAGGGGTTCCATTCAGTCCTTGTCTCCCACACCAGGGAGTTTTTTTAAGTGTGGAGGGTTTGCGCACATGTGGAGGCAGTGTCCTCGTCATCATAGGGGTTCATCTCAGCAGAGGAGTCAGCCATCGACTTCAGCTCCAGTTACTTCACCAGCCGCCCAGGCAGCTAGGGGTGGGGGTCAGGCATTGATGGCTACATGCGAGCTGACGTCGATTGGATCTGCAACCAGGACTCCATCGAGGCCAATTGGAGGTACGTTGTTCCCTTGTGCTATGTTTTCACTATCGTCGTGGTGACCAAAATCATTGTTCACGTGTACTGGTGCTGATCGAGAGTTCGACATTTTGATCATGGAATCAAAGATACTCACAAGAACAAGTGTAAAATAGTGTGTGTTATGAAAGTTAGTACTAGTTAATCACTATTATCCTTAGCCCCATGGTGGGCGCCAAACTGTTTACCCTAAAATCGGATAACAATGAATTTATATGTGGTTTTAAGGATATGCGATATAACTTGGTACAAACTAAGTGAATAGATTAATATTGAAATTGGCGATAAAAGAAATAAATACAAACCACATGAATCGAATAGCCTTCGCCCTCGAGTTCGATCACCCTCGAATTCGATCACCCTCGAACTAAGAGATATTTCAACTGATATATGAACAGAGTGACAACATAATAAAAGCTAGAAAATGATAGTATATTGCATTATGCTGCATAAATGTAATGTGTCTTACACATGATCACATCATTTTTATATAGGAGGGGAGTCCTACTCTTGATACAGTTCTATATGGGGTAAGAAATCTCATGATTAGCTAATTAATCGGCATATCCTTGATACGTGCCGAGATTTCCGCCGTGATCTACAACCAATGGCGGATATTTCGTCCTTCTGTTATTTGGCTTGGCAAATTACCCATCTCGCTCGATCTCGATTTTGTTCGGTCCGAGGTCTCGAGTTCGACGATATAACCTGGCTTGACGATATAACCTCGCAATTCGGTTCGATATAATTTGAGGTTGAACCTTAACCTATCATATTCTAGTCTCGATTATTTACACAGGGGCGAGCCCGATATTGACCATATACAGAGAAACTAAAGGCTTTCGCGGACATGATAATTTCCACATGAATGATTAAAGAAAGACCGTCCGAATTATGCAGGAAAACCCACAAAGGTAATGAAATACAGATGTTGGTTTCATTAAAAGCAAATCATATACACCAGAATAATATATATTGTGGCAAAGAGATATCTGCTCAAGTGTTTTACTAATCTCACAGATTCTTAGGGACTACATAACTTTTATTTTTCACATACATGTTATTCATGTTGATTTCATAAGGTGATCCTTGATCAGCAGAAGTAGCAATAGCAATCCGTACTAATCCAATCCCAGCGACACGCTCCAAAAATAGCTTTCTCTTTATTGATGCATTGTTTGTTACATCCCTCAGAACTAAGGCATTGGCCAGACCATGTTTTGCTCAGCTTTTCACAACCAAGTGCTTCTGCTTTTTGCATATCTGTAAAGAAAAGAAACCAACAATTCAAAATTTTACAATAATAATATAAAGGAGTTCCCTACATTCTTCTAATTATGCAATTTTCTTATTAACTCGATTCATATTGTCTAGTTTATGTGACTCTGTTTTCTTTTTAGTCTTTTCTAAAATGAATGGTTCCTTTCTAAATTTGGGAACAATTTTGCTTAAATTTTTATTTTTACCTTCAATAAAAATCTTTTATAGCCACACACATATTATTACTTGTTTACGATCACATGTTTCGGAAGAATCATAGTGAAACAAATGTTATAACTTGTTTAGGATCACAAGTTTCAAAAGTCCTTATTACTAAATTACTCAGTGCCTAATTAAATATATACACAAAAATTGAAATAAAAGGAGCATTAGTTAAGTTCAAAATTGAACAATGTTCCTGTTTGGCCAAGCTGGAAAATCAGCTTATTTTGAGAAGTGATTTTGAAAAAAAGTACTTTTAGAGATAACGAGTTTGTGTTTGGCTAATCACTCTGAAAAATACTTTTGAGCAATAATTTGTGTTTGACCAATCACTCTGAAAAGCACTTTTGAGCAATAATTTGTGTTTGACCAAGTTTTTCGAAAAGTACTTTTAAGTATCAAATTACGAATAAGGACATGAATAGATTTACTTAATAGTTAATATTTTGTGTTTGGCCAAAAGCATTTTTTCTCCCCAAAAATGTTTGGCCAAACACCTAAATTAGGAAAAAAAGTGCCTCTAGAAAAAAAATACTTTGGCGAAGCTTGGCCAAACATGTTGTGATAATGTTTGGTGGAATTATGGTTTTGTCGGATACTCACAAGTTGATGCAATAAGGAAGCAAAAGAAGAAAGCAAGAACGGCAGTGTAGTGAACTTGAGACCTAGCCATATTTCTGAATTGTGTTTCTTGATTCTTAATTTGTGTCTCAGTGAGTATTTAACTTCCACATTGTATAGAGATAAGCAATCACCATGTAACAATGTCTTGTGGAAATAACAAGGAAATACACGGGCTTTGAATTCTATACCATTGGGAATAGCGGATGTATTTACTTTGATGTCGTATAGGAAAATTTATATGAAAACATTTGTTTTTTTTCTTTCTAAAACACATCAGGAAAAGGCAAATCTGTTATTTATTAAAACTAATGTCCCTCACGTGGGTAAAGCAAATTCAAGGGAAAATAGAAAATTGAATAGTTCGGTAATAAGTTTGTGCTATATAGGTAGGAATTGTAAGATAATTATTTTGGACTTGATAGGCACTATGCATTATTTCCTCTAGATTTTTTGGTAATTCATCCTAACTTTTGGATATGAGGAAATTTACATGCCTATGACTAATTAATTAAAGTTATGAGAGACAAGTTTTTGGATAAACACAACGGAAAATTAAACAAATTAAAATAGATAATTGTCATGTAAACCAATATATTTCCTTTTATGTAAACCAGTGTATTTTACTCTACGACATTATAGTAAAAACATGCATTCTTCCGCCATTTCCAATGGTGTAGAACACTAAACTAGGGTATTTCCTTGTATATTTAACAAGACCTTGTTCCCCCATACACTTTCTTCCTCTCTTTCTTTTTCTATAAAATGTGAAAGTTAACTCCTCACGTAGTCACAAATTAAGAATCAAGAAACACAATTCAGAAATATGGATAAGTCTCTCTGTGCTGCCTTTCTTGCTCTCTTCGTTTGCTTCCTCATTGCATCAACTAGTGAGTAGCCAATAAACTATAAACTTAGCTACACAACTCTATCAGCTATGAAATTGTTTGGTATTAAAGTTAAATAAATGTTTGTTCTTGTCCCCAAAATTCCTCCGAAGGGGTCGTGATGGAACCTAGTCTCTAAAACAAGGTAAGCCTAACACATAACGAAAAGATGATAGAGTCTACTAAATAGCTATTGAACATGAATCAGAAATTCTAAATATCTGATACTCTCAGCATGATACAATATCCCAAAACCGATAGTACAAGTCATAGGCCTTTCTAGGAGTGCATTTAAATAATGAATACATCATTGTTCCGGAATAAAAGGAGAATATGAAAATAAATACAATAGAAGGTGACTTCGGAGCCTGCGAACGCCCCCGGCAGGTGTACCTTGAAGTCTCCAGCCACATCAAGCATAAGTCTCAAAACCGGCTCGATCCGAGGTGCCTGGCTCTGCACAAAAGAAAATGTGCAGAAGTGTACATGAGTACACCACGGTGGTACCAGTAAGTATCAAGCCTAACCTCGGTAGAGTAGTGACGAGGCCAGGTCAAGACACTTATTGAACATCTAAACATGTGCAGGATATGACATAAAGCTAACAAGAACGGAATATTTAAAGAAATGCCAATAGCAAACATACATCAGATTACAAACAATAGTAACGATAAGGAAAACAAGACTGGCAACGAGAAATAACCAAGTAATTAGACAACAATATAGTTGGGATACAGACAAGGGTAAATGTGCTCAAGTAGGGAAAACAATATCAACTCAACCAATCAAATCGTTTCTAATACACGATTCTAATAATTCCAAATTCTCGTAATCTCATATCATAGATCACATCTTTCAAACCTTTAACACACACGGCACATTGTGCCCACACCTTTCCATCTTACCTTGCACGACAAAGTTCACGTTCTACTCAGTACATAATATCCGTGACAAATGCTATTAGGATGTTCAAGAGACTTTAGGTATATATTGAAAAGTAACACTACAGCTTCTGAACTAAGTAGGAAATCAATGGGAAAATGAATTTAATTTTTAAATCAATTGGGTTATGAGTATAACCTTTTCAATTAAATATAACATCGGATAAGCTACTGAGTTTAATATAGAATTTATTAAATTACAATATAATAACAATTCCTTTTTAAGTAGAATAAAAGCCTCAGGCATGCCAGGGAGATTAAGTTGAGAAATCAATTGAAGTAAAATATGACAACTAGTAGAAATGGTAAGTATCGAAATAAACGACGGGTTTTAACTTAAAAGTCAGACAAGGCATCATGATATTAATTCTTTTATTTATAATCACTATATTACTAACAACTCAACAAGACAAGAGGCAATGACTCAACGTACTAAATTCACATAGAAAATCAATTTACCAGATAATAGTATTAGGAAAAAGAACTCAGGAATGAGGGCAAGGCGATAAGTCAACGACAATAACTCAATCCTCGAAAAAAATAGTAAAGAATCGGGAATACAAACAAAAAATATGTTATCCCACCATATAATATCAATACCATAATTCATCCTTATTCCACCATATAAATTCACCCTTATTTCACCTGTTGCGGAGTACAACCCGATCCCACCGTACAATATCAATATCATGCCAATTAACAAAATATGTTGTGCCGCGCAACCCGATCCCACCATATAATATAAATATCATAATTCACCTGTATTTCGTCATAACAGTTCACCCTTATTTCACATGTTGCGGTGTGCAACCCGATCCCACCGTATAATAGCAATATTATATAATAAATATTCTCCTTATTTCACCACCTCCCTTATTTCACCTGTTGCGGTGTGCAACCGGATCTCCCTTAAAATAATTTAAATCATCAACAATAATTCAATTACTCCATTTACAAGAATTTCTACAATCAAGGGTAACAGTACACAACAACAAAGGAACCACGTAAAACCCGGAGGAACACAACAACTTCACAAAAATGACACGGCAGATAAGGTACGTGATAACTAAGTATGCAATCACAACAACTAGGACAGGTAGCATATAAGTACAAAACATACAAAACCTCAACAATTAAGCGGTAACAAGATAATAAGGAAGACAATAACTAACGAGTAAGTACAGTAGGTGCTAACAACGTCAAATAAGGCATGTAAGAGTAGACTAACATCGCGATACCACATGTTATGACAATTTAATTAAAGGCATGGAAAGACACTGGACAATCTTAACCGGTCAAATATAACATATAGACCGTGTACCCACTCGTCACCTTGCGCACACGGCTTTCACATAACAAGATAGCACAATTTACTCAATTTCTAAGGGGTAGTTTCCCCCACACATAGTTAGACAAGACATTTACCTCAAAGAAGACAAATCGATACTCTAAAATAAACTTCTCGGGTGAAATGACCTCCGGGCGGCTCAAATCTAACAAAAATAACTTCAAGGTACAAATAAAACTCATAAGAAACTATTCTGGATCATAATGACTCAATCTTTATCAAAATCTAAAAATCAACCCAAGGCCCGCGCCTCAGAATCTGACAAATTTTATAAAACCCGAGCACCCATTCCAATACGAGTTCAACCATACTAAAATTATCTTATTCCGATATCATTTCGTCTCTCAAATCATGATTATTCATTTTAATAATTTTCTTCAAAAACCTCCATTTTTCTCAACTCAAACCACAATTAAATGATAAAAAAAGGTAAAATCATGGAATATAATAAATTCTATGTGAAGAACACTTACCTATTCGATTTGTGTGAAAAACTCACAAACAATCATTCAAAACCGAGCTCTTCAAGTCAAGATATGATAAAAATGGTGTAACCCTTGATTTGAAGATCTTATATTTTACACAAATGATAATGCATCGCAATCGCAGACCCGCACTTGCGATTGCGAAGAAGAAAGATGAAAGCTGCCAAAATCGCTCTACGCGAACGCTATAGTGAGATCGCGAACGCGGTGACCAAAAACTCACACCTTCCTCGAACGCGTCTGTTCACTCGCGAACGCGAAGAGAAATCACCTGATGCCCCAAATCTGCCTTAACTCTACGCGACCGCGTACCTGCGAGCGCAAATGTGAAGGCAAATATCTTCCAACCTACGTGAACGCGCGAAGGGAAAAATTTTGCCTGCCTCCAAATACACTATGCGAACATGATGAAGAACACCAGACACCAGTAGAATCAGCAGTCCAAAATAGGAGGAATCGGCTCGTAGCCCATCCGAAACACACCTTAGGCCCCCGGGACCCCGTCTAAACACACAAACAAGTTCCATAACCCAACACGGACTCGCTCGAGGTCTCAAATCACATCAAACAATGTCGAAACTACGAATCACACCATGAATCGAACTCATGAACTTTCAAATCTTCCAACTTCTACAACCCGCGCCAAAACCTACCAAATCAACCCAAAATGACGTCAAAATTTGCAAACAAGTCCCAAATGATATAACGAAGCTTCTCCAACTCTCAGAATCACATAACGACCCTGATATCACCAAAGTCAACTCTCTGTCAACCCTCTCAACCTTCCAAAACTTCAACTTTCCAATTTTTGCCAAAATGCTTCTAATTACCCTACAGACCTCCAAATCCAAATCTGGACGCATGCCTAAGACCAATATCACCATCCGAGCCTATCAGAACTATCAAAACTCCAATCCAAGGTCATATACTCAAAATCCAAACCTTGATCAAAATGAGAGTCATTTCTAAAATCATTTCCGGACCCCTCAAAAACATGAACGAGGATGCACACAAGTCATATTACATTGTGTGAAGCTACTCGTGACATCAGACTGTTGAAGGAAGCAATTTCTCAAAATGACTAGTCGGGTCATTACAGTTCTGATTTCTCTGTCAACGGTAAAGTTGACTCCGTGCAACCTATTATATATAGGTCACTGGATCGAGCTGTGAAATCAGCCACTTATGCTTGCATTATGGCAGGGTGCCTACATTTCACCTCAATGGGTGCATGTGGGGCCCTTCCATGAACCATGTTCATGGGATGCTTCATGCATCAACGTTAGAATTTGAAAGACCAGTGTGTCAGCGCCAGAAAAAGCACTCTTTGTAATATTATCGTAAACCTTTGAGTTGTTACTTTCTTTGATGCGTGGATATGCAAATAGCAGAAGCATACAATTGTGAAAGGCTGAGCAGAACATGTTTGGATCATTGCGTAGTCGAGACTGATGGATGTACCGACCGATGCGTCAATGAGGAGCATTCTGTTGGTGGAGGTTGTCACTGGAATTGGCGTGTGTTTAACCAAAGAATTAGATTCTTAGTCAAAGCTTATTTTTAGAAGTACTGGAGTTTTTTCCGCCTAATGGTTGTTGTCATTTACGTTAGACATGATTCAATTGAGAAGTAAGAAAAGATTATCAGATTCCCGGTAACTGAACCAATTTGTTTAACCAAAGAATTAGATTCTCAGTCAAAGCTTATTTTTAGAAGTACTTGGGCTACTGATAATCAAGAAATCCAATATTCTCTCAAAAGCGATAAAGGAAATAAGAATAGAAAATGGAAGATTAATTACTAGAAATCACAAGAAAGTAAATATATTCTAATAGTGATAAGAATGAGTCCATACAAATAACATTTCTTTCCCTTTTATATCGACTTTCAAGTATAACGTCTACTCCTCTTAATGATTGAGCCATAATGAGTATTAATATCGTTAATGAAAAGTTATAATTGGAAATTGTAACTGTTTCGTGAAGATTCCGTAATGTTTGAGCTCGTTAGTTGAAGATCTATGAATCTGCCCCCTTTTTTGTCTAAGTTCATCTTACCGGTGTCTCTTCAACTCTTAAAGAAACTCGAGCATCCGTTTCTATTGATCTTGTGGGTGATTTGTTCGTATCTGTTTAGATTCGTATCTCTTTCAAAGTATCTGTCCAGTTGTCGCTCTTCTATTGATCCACGTGACTTGCAATGTCAACCACATAATTAATTCTATGTGTAATATCTATTTTTACCAATACAGATAGTCCCCAATTATTCAGCAATTGAATATTTGAGAAGTGGATCTTTATTTAAAGCGGGAACTTTTAGCCGCCGTTTCATTCGTACCACTGTATCCTCTTCTAAACCAATGCGTCGCATATCACTTCCATTTAATGCATGTACCACGTGGCAGTCACCGATTGGCTCTGCAACTCTTCAGCGGGTTTTAGGGCTTTTTCTGCGGATGCATCAGTCACGATGTGACAGTTTTCATAATGACATTCCCATCATTACTTGCTTTATTTGACGGTTGCCTCTAAATATAAATACATCCTTTGACTTTGCTTTTACGAAAAACTTTCTTCTTCTTTCACAACTTACTCGTATTTCTTTCCCATACAATTATGTCTTCTTCAAACCCTGATCCACGAAAAGTTGTAATTGTAGATGAACTTCCCCCTTCTTCTGCTCCTATCAGGAGTAGGAGAGGTGGTAGGCTACGAAGTTTAGGATTAGTGTCTGTTCGTGGATCCTCTTCTCAACCCAATATTACTCCTCCATCATCTTCTAGGACTAGGGCTTCATCTTTGCGTAGATCTTCTGCCAAAAGTAGAGATTCTAGTGAACCAATTCGTGAACCTACTGTAGACGAAATCATCCCTGCTGAACTATCTTTTTCCACTGATAGTGAGTTGATTAAAATTCAGGTCACGTCCATGACTTCTCAAGATCATGCTGATGTTTATCCTTCTCAGATCACTGAAGGTTTAGTTTCTCTTGTGAGTAGAGACTGTTACTGGAAACCTGACTTCCCGATTCTAGTTCCCAATGAGAACCAAAGGATCACTTCCTTTAAAACTGCCTTTTCTTTCGTGTATACATATCCCTTCACATTAGGTTTTAGACCACCAATTGACCCAGTCATTAAAGAGTTTTGTCGTTTCTTTAATATGTGTTTAGGACAATTCGCTCCCATTATATGGAGGGATGTGGCATACCTTAGATATTTAACAAATATGGCTTCTTTACCTCTCACCTTCTACCATCTGATACATCTCTACTCTCCCAAATTATTCTGTCATGGGATTTTTACTCTCGCGGCGAGGAGTAAGAGAGTTTTGGTCATCCTGAAGATGATAGAGATCCTGGATGGTATGCTCTATTTGTTGCTGCCCCTACTAGTGGATTAGTAGGTGAAGAGAACATGTCCTTCCCTGAGAAGTGGAACTTTGCACGTAAGTTATCCTTTTATTTTTCTTCTTTTTGTGAAGAATATACATTCTCGTAACTGTTTTATTTTTATTTTTCAGCAACTATAGGAACTGTTGAAGAGATTCTTGGTTTTCGTGGTTGGATAGAAAAATTGTTAACAGTTGCCCCAATGAAAGAAAGGTCTTGGAAATACCTTTCAAACATATTTGGTTGGAAAGTGAAAACTCACGGTAACCTTCTCTTTCACTTTCTTTCTTGCTTTTATGTTCACTTTGGAACTTATTGACCCCTTTCTTTACTAGGGTTTCTCGTTCGAGGTGTTATTGCTGCTTCAATCACTGCTTCAAGGCTCTCCTTGTCAAAGGCTCAAGAGATAATCTTGAGTTCTTCATCAAAACAAAAGGCTGATAGGCCACAAAACTCAGAGGATGAAAAAGAACAAGAGGAAGGCTCGTTGGTTCGAAAGCCACGAGCTGTTGTCGCGTCCCCTTTTTCTATCGCACGGGTTAGGTACGGAGAGATCGGGTTAAGACATTATGGACAAATCCTTTAAAAGAAAAAGGAAGAGTCGCCACCTAACGATTTAACGGTGCGTTAGGGCACCTAGAGTTGATAACTCATAGACTAGTTTGCATTACCAGAGAACGGGTAAGGTCTTGATATTATCCCAAGGGGAAGGTGTTAGGCACCCCTCAGGATCCACAACTGTGGGTCCCAGCCAATAAGTGTTGTGAATTTGGACGGTAAGCAAGCAACAAATAAGGTTCACATATGAGGGGATTTAAAACAAGCATGAAAATCTTTGAAGGTTTTGAATAACATAAACATTTTGAAAACAAAGAAGTGTCCTAAATTTAATACGGATCACTTCAATGCAATACCCGGTATGTCACACCTCGGGGAGGCGGCTACACGTGGTATTAGCGCACCGGTCATCATATCTGTATTCTACCCTTCCCACCCCGTAAAGGTTATAAAATGCGCGTGTTGGTCACGAATGCTTATTGTGTGCCGTTACCCGTCCCATCCTATAAGTCCTGGAGGGTGATTAGGACCACTAATCCTACAATGTGAGTGCTAGGCTGGAAATCCTAGGTTTAAAGGATAGACTCTAAGCGACAAGTAGAAAACAATTAGGACTTACACATAAAGGATTCACATAAACTGCTAGGGGCTCATATATCCCTCCACAAATATGACACGTAAAATAGCACGTCTCAAACACAGTAAAAGTCTCAAAGTCAGGACTTAAAATAGGAATTTTGAGTTGGAAAACAGTAAGGTTCAGCAGATTTTAGCAAAGGGAATGATTTTGAAAGCTTAGTGATAAAGCAGGAATTTCAAATAAACAGAGTAATTCTTCAGAAAGGAGTGATTGATTTTAGAGGTCCAGTAATTTAAATACAGAAGCCGGATATTAAAAGCGTAGCAGTTTAGAGGAGATCCTCAATGAAAACGGTTTAAGGACTTTCGAATAATCAGTAAGTATGATTTAAACAACAGAGTGATTAAAAGAGAAAGGCAAGTGACTTTAAAATCCAGCAGTTTAAAACATAATGGGAGTTAGTGGTTTAGTAAAAGACAGTAGATTATTTCAGAAACCCAATAAAGTTGAAAATAAAGCATGAGTTTTAAAAGACAAAGTGATTTCAGAAAAGGAAAAATGACTCTGAAAGCCAGTAGTTTGAAAACTTAACAGAGCATGAGTCTAATAAATCTCAGTAGAGAGTAAAGGAATGCATGATTTCAAGAATCAGTGTTTTGAAAAATCAGAGTAGGAATTTTAGAAAAAATAGAGTTAACTTTAGCAAGGAATAAAACAAGAGTGAAGTAGCAAAGTTTTAAGGATTTCAAAAGGAGACTAATTAATTCTAATTCCAACTAAGTGCAACACGATTGAATTTGGTTTTAGTACGTATTAGGCCTAAGGTTTGCCTAGGCGTGCGTATACATTTGCCTGTTTGTTTTGAAGGGCGAACATGCAGGTTTTAGTTCTGATTCTTAAGACATGCAGGATAATACATTTGCAGGGAACCGATTTAAACAAGTTTTACCGAGGCTTATTAGGTTGTACATGCTGATTAAGTGTTCAAAAAACTGTAACTTCAAAATCCTAAATGACATGATATATAATGCACACGTGAACCCCTAAAACATGGTTTCTAGATGTTATGCTTGTGAAAATGCAGTAGTAGTACATTATAGCAGTTTTTATTACTTGTTACAGTTGTTAACATGATTATGGCTTGCAAAATGAGTAAAGTAGACATGGTGAAAATAAAACAACTTAAGCAGGGTTTCTAGTGCATAAGATGCATGTCCTAGACATGTTGTCTATTGCACATGTAAGTAAATAAATTCTATGAGCATGCTTTTCTACCCATTTACTAAACTAAACATGCATAGCCCCCCATATTCACTAGCCAACCCCAATATTCGTTTACAAATTATTACAAACCAAGAAATAATAAATTACATCACTTAAAGGAAAAGAAGAAGCTAATTCTATAAGGAGCCTTCAATCAGGCCCATCCTTCCATCCTCAATCCTTTCGAGTTTCACAGCTCCCACATGGTAGGGGTGCAGCAAAGCTCCCTAGGGCCCTCATGGGTCCCTGGCCAATACCAGCACCCTAACACCATTGCCAAAGTTGAACAAGTGCAGTGTGGAATTACCCACCTCAGTGCGTCAAAGTTCAGAGGGAACTCAAGAGGTTCCCTAAGCAATGCTTATACTGAGTGGGTGGAACTTAAGTTTCTAGGAATAGTGTGAAGTGCTAGGAGTGGGTTTAAAAGAGGAACATAGTTTTTTTGAAAGACAAGATTTAGTCGAAAGAATTTATGAACTGAAGATTCATTTTAACATAATAGTTTAAAACAACAGTAGTAGTATCCAAGAAGAACAGATCAAAACAAATTCAGCAATGCAAAGACAATTGGGGGGGGGGGGGGGGGGGGGGTAAGTCACATAATAGGCAGGAGAAGACACAGAGATTAGACTTATTTAAACATAGCTGCATAGATCAGGGCAGTTCAGGGATTGGGTAAATCACATAGTAATCAGGAGAAAGGTACATAGATTCAATAAGACTTATTTAAACATGGTTGCACAAATCAGAGGTGTTCATAGAGTCAGGAGATGGACAAGTTTAAACATGATAATAGACAATAACAGGATACAGGCATAACATGTACAAATGAAGAGTAAACAACAATCCTAGAAGCATTGGCATATAAGTCTTAAAGAGATGAAGCATGGTGAGTACTGAAAGCTAAACAAGAGCTTAATTGCAAGTTAAACAGTAGAAGCACAAGTAGAAGACAATTAGGAATATAGTGAACTGAAGCAATAAGAAACACATTGATTTGGGAGCTTGAATCTTAATCAGAACATACCAGTGATGAGAGCAAAGAGCAAGTAGAAGAGAGTAAAGTGATAGCACAGTATTAGCCTTGGCTTAACAGCCGGCTAATAGTAAGCAAGAGTAAAGAGTAGCAAGTAGAGACAAGAGAACAAGAGAAAGAACACAACAGAGAGTAGTATAAAGAGAGTTTAGATTGATGCTCGACCGACTTTTCTCAATGAAAGAGCACAGTATTTATAGTTGAGAAATAGGTGATCACATAAGGTAAGAATCACAAATAGGAGAAGGTAGAATCAATCAGTGAGAAAGAATACATGGTTCCCTCGAATTGTGGGATTCAAAATTCTAAGAATGGTAAAGAACACTCAGCATATAAGGCAAATAGGAGACTGTACAGAGTTAAATAAGGAAAATATCAAAGTAACATGGTAATTAAGGAACTCAGATAAGTCAATGAGTTGTTAAGACAAGTAATCCCTTAAGTTAAGGATTCAAATTCAAATGGTAGGAACATATGCCACATAAGGTAATAAAATCAGTATCATGCCAATAATGAAAGAATCAAAGTTTACTATGTATAGGGTAGTCAATTAAGACTAAATTCAGACGACTTCGATTAGGGAAAGCATATAGGGCAAAGGAATCAATCAATTTATATGGACAAACATCATTCCAAGATTTTAAAAGAGATCTTCCTATCAGACCATCGAGTAAGAAAAGTCAGAACCAATCAAGAGGAAGTTGTGATTCCATAGTTCAGCATATAAACAGAGAAGACAAACAATTGTAGCAAATAAGCACGGCTTAGTTGTATTGATAGAAAGAGGCAGGAATTTGAACAAACATACGATATAGAATCACACAGAGATGTCACAAGTAGACCAAAGGGCTTATTCGAAGCATGATAATCATAGAAAACCCAGCAGGAATCAAACAGCAAGAGAACTAAACACAGAAGCGTGAAACATTAGGGTTTCAACATAGGCAAGATAAAATCACAAAATCATTACGATATGTAGGGAACATGCTTAAGTATGAAAGAGAAACTCAGTTAAGACTAGCATATTAGAGGTTTTGAGAAACCCTAGTCTCGAAACGTGAAGTAAAACCTTTAAAAGCTGCTGAATCTCAGAGATTCAGTTGAGGATAAGGTAAAACATGAAGAAATAAGTAGGAATCGTTAAAAATACCAGAGATTTAAGAGGTTTAGGAAACAATTAGGGTTTCATAAGAACCCAGAGAAAGATCAGAGAACCTGTTGTAAAACTCAGAGACGGTGGTGGTTAGAGCACCATCGAGTCGAACCTCGCCGGAGAAGGCCGAAAACATCCTGGCAGGAGCCTCCAGGGCCGTCTGGCATGGTAGAGATCCTTAAAGGGGCTTAGAGATGAAGTAGCCGGAGCGATGTGACTTCATGGTGGCCGGTGGTTGAAAGGGTGAGACTGGAGGTGGCCGGAGAGGCGGTGGAAACCCATCGGAGAAGAAGGAGAACCCAGAAGGCTCTAGAGAGAAGGAGNGGGGTAGTTGGGGAGTTAATTAAGGAAATTAATGATCTGGACCGTTGATCTAATTTGATCAACGGTCCAAATGGATTTGGGGTTTGGGCCGGGTAAGAGGAGGATTTGGGCTGGTCTCAATTGGGTCAGGGGGGTTGGGTAATTGAGTCAGCCAAATGTGGCTAAAATTAAAATAGGAAGAGGTTAGTTGTGAAATACCCGATTTAATAGGATAGTTAATTAATTAAAATAGCCAATAATTGTATAAAATGAAATTAAGTTAAAATTAAGTATAATTACAGTAATTAGACAAGATTAAAAATATGAAGGACATAAATTCGAATTTTAAAGGTATAAAACGACAAATTAGGCTATGATTGCAAAACAATTGTAATTGCAACTAAATAGCACTCAATTGGTCAATTTATGAAATAATTAAATTTTAATAAATAAACTGTAATTATAAACAACATATTAAATTGAAGAATATTTGGGGATTTATTTAGAGCATGATTTATGAATTATTTAAATACGAAATACTGAATAAATATGGAAATAATTCAGATAAAAATATGTAAAAACTTAGGAAAAATACTCATTATTGCTAAGAGTGATTTTGAAAGCATATATACAAATTTGGAAAATAATATCAGGAAAAATTGGGTATCAACAGCTAGGAGACGAGTTGTTTCTGATGATGAATCTACTCCCCTTCCTAGATCTATTCCCGTGCCTGAGCCTGAATGTGCCACTCTAGTGAGTTCTGACGAGGAAACACCTGTTGCAACCCATGATTCTACTGAACAACGTTTCTCCCGAGGGTTTGATGAAGAAAATTTTGGATCAATTTCTGAGGAAACACTCTTGCATTTTTCCTCTATCTGCACCAGTCGAACCTCAATTTCTCGTACATGGTATTGTCTCTACTGCTCCGCCTGAGGCTATTTTGACTTCCTCGACCATCCCTACTACCGTAACATCTCAGATTGAAGTCGGTTTTTCTAGTATCAATAGGGCGATGAAACAAATTACCATTGAGGTTCCTGCCGATGGTAATCTTTTGAAGAAGTCAGGTCAAGCTGACGTATGGTTAAAACCTATGATTGGCCTTGTTGAGAATTCTATACTAGAAAGCCACATCTCCCTAACATGGATGAATGATATTGTGCATTCATCCTTGAAGGTACAAACCGTGTCTTTTTTGTTTTTCGTGATTTACCCTTTACTAGTATCACATTCTCCTTTTTATTGTGCAGATCAATCTCATCGGTACGGAGATGATGAAAAGGATTGTTCACACGGGGCAGTTGATGAACAATTACCATACAGAGGCAGACAATTGGCAAGAGCAGTTCAAGAGTCCTCAGCTTGATATGGAAATTCTAGAAGAAGAAAAATATACTTTGGAGCAGCAAGTAAAGGTTATGACAGCGAAATTGGCTATTGAAAAAGCTTCATCGAAATAGGCGGGCAAAGATAAGAATCTCCTTGAGTCTTCGTTTGTTTAGAAACTTTCCCAGGCTTCTTAAAAGATTAGGAGCTTAAAAGACTTGCTGAACCAGATGAAAACTTACTCTGGGGAGCTTGTTCAAATGCTCATACAAACTCAGGAGGATCTTTGTGTCTCCACGGACAAAGTTATATTTTTGGAGAAATATCTTGCCCCTACATACTTCTTATGATGCAGCCTTAAACGAAAAAGATGAATCAAAAGCTGAGGTTGAGCAATAGGAAAAAGACTACGAGGCGCTTGAGGATAAAGTAGTCGTCGATGTTAGTTGGGCTTTTTTGAATACCAGCCTCGAAACATTAATGAAAGTGTAACGACCCGGTCCGTCATTACGCGGTATACGCATCTATTCCCTTATTTCTGTCTTGTAGTAGCTCGGTTAGACTACTCGTGAAGTGTTGGGGTTGGTTGGTTCGGGTTCGGAGTAAAAATAGAGTGGATTGAGACACTTAGTCTCTAACAAGAGCTTTAGAGTTGGAAAAGTGAACCCGGAGTTGACTTATTGGTAAACAACCTTGGAATGCGGGTTTTATGGTTCAGATAGCTTCATTAGGTGAATTGGGACTTAAGAGTGTGTTCAGAATATTTTTAGGATGCCCGATGTAGAATTAGGCTTGAATTGGCGAAGTTAGTATTTTGGCAAATTCCGGTTGATAGGCGAGATTTTGATTCGAGGGTCAGAATGGGATTCCGAGAGTTCTTTTAGCCTCGTTATGTCATTTTGGACTTGCCCGCAAAATTTCAGGTCATTCAGAGATGATTTGGTTGGGTTTTTGATCAAATGCGTGTTTCGGAAGTTTTTGGAAATCATAGGCTTGAATTGGATGAGAATTAATGGTTTTGATGTTGTTTTTTGGTGTTTTAATGGCTCGACAAAGTCTGAATAACCACTCGGGCTTGAATTCAGGTGTTAAACGGAAAGTTAGAACCCAAATATGCAGCTGAAGCTGCTGTTGCTGGTGCAATCGCACCTGCGATGCTTGGGCCGCAAGTGCAGATATCGCAGGCGCGAGAAGGATGGCGCAGGTGCGAGGTTTGGTCACTGGGGAGGAATGAAGATCGCACCAGCGAGGTCGCAGGTGCGGGGGATGGGGTCGCTGGCGCGGGCTCTGGGTTTTAAGTGAAGAACCGCTGGTGCGGTCAATATGTCGCCCCTGCGGGCCCGCTGTTGCGATAAAGAGGCCGCAGGTGCGAAAGAGGTCGCAAGGGCGGATGGAGGTCCACACCTGCGATGTCGCAGGCGTGGGAAGAGTATCGCGGGTGCGGGAGGTGGGCAACTTAAGTGAGAAGTCGCAGGAGCGGTTGATAAGTTGCCCCTGCGGAGTCGCAGGTGCGAGAAAGGTATCGCTATTGCGGAAATGCCTAGGCAGAACCTATAAAAGGCAGCCTTCGCGAAATTAGTCTTCTTTCACCATATTTTACACACGGGTTGTAGGTTTTGAAGGGGTTTGAAGAGGGATTTCGTTGTTTCTTCAAGGAGGTAAGTTTCTTGGACGCAAAACTCGTTATATTGTGCATTAAGAACGATTTCAGGTTGAAATCTTTGGTAAAAACAGTAGAAAAATGGTGGTTAGGGCTTGGGTTTAAGAGAAGAAGGATGGGGGAATTGGAGGACCATTTGAGGTCCGATTTTTGTGTTCTTGGTATGGTTAGATTCGGGAAAAGACAAGGAACCTAGTGTTGTGAAAATTTCTGACTTTCGAGACGTGGGCCGAGGGCCGGGTTTTGACCGAATTCGGGATTTTTAGTAGTTTTGCTAGATTTTGTTTGGGAATTTTTCCTTAGCACATTGTAACACTATGTAATTGATTATTGGTAGAGTCGGAGCGTTTGGAGGCCGATTCTCGAGGAAAGGGACCGGCGGAGTAGTGTTTAGCCGGTTTCGAGGTAAGTAACGGCTTCAACCTTGGAACTGAGGGGTTCAAAACCCCAATGTACATGCTAATTGATGATAGTTACTATGATACACTCGCCAAGTGACGGGCATATGAGTGTTGGTTGATTTGTTGTGGCCCGGCTTATCCCCAGGCACGGTTTAACTGTTGTTCCACCATGATATCGGTACTGTGAAGGCCATTGATGCGTAGAATCTAAAAGAAAACATAACAAGTATGAATGATAAGACTTTATGTCTATATGTGGAGACCAGAAATGGCCCGTTACCATTGTTTCTATTGTTAACCTTGCTTGTGCATGCTCAGTCCTGTTATTACACATGTATTCATATTTCAGTCTGAGAAATCATTGATTTATCAAGCATTGCCATTGTTTGGGTTGTTTACATAATGAGAGTGTTGTGAGGAGACTGGTAATTCTGACTGAGTATGGGCCTAGAGCCGAATGTTGAGATGATATACCCTTCGTGGGCTTGATATATATATAGCGCTTGGGCCATATCCTTGGCGGCCCCTCCGGAGTCTTTACACCCCTAGTGAGCGCACAGTTATTGAGGGATGGATTTCCCTGAACATGGATTTGTCCGCGATATGAGATATAGAGGGATGGATTTCTCTGGCACTGATTATTGTTGATGAGATACAGAGGGATGGATTTCCCTGACATAGATACTGCTTATGAGATATGGAGGGATGGATTTCCCTGGTACAGATTATGGATGAGTATGATATCTCGGAGATGGATTTCTCCGAAAGGCTGAATTTGCCTGCTCCCTCGGTACTTAGTGACTGAGTCACCACGTCGTACATGTTACGGGGTGGATTTACCTGGGCCAATGGCCAACTATGTGTACCGAGAGGACCCCCTGTGAGAGCTGCATACTACATACATGGCATTCATTTGTTATTCCCGGATTTTTACTAAGTTTTCCAGGGTCATTTACATAACATGATTGTCAGTGATATTCTCGGTTATTTCTGGAAATTTTATTATTTGAATTGTTTATTTACGGAGGTTGAGTTTGTCACTACCTCCTCAGACCGTAGGTTGTTTTTGTTACTTACCTGCACACTGTGTGTGCAGATCCAGGTGCACCGAGATTTGACGCGGATCGGTAATAGCAGCTTATCCCTCAGAGCCGACGAGGTAGCAGCTGGCGTTCGCTGTCCCGTTCCTCCTTTTCTTATTTTCCCTCCTGTATTAAAAATTGGAAATTTAAGACTTCAGTATTATTTCTCAGTTATATTCATGTTAGTAGCTCATGACTGCGTGACTCCAGATCCTAGATTGATTGTTGGAGCCTATTTTCTTCTATTAGACTGTTTTAAATGATTAAAATTTCCGTATTTCTATGAGTTGAGCCAATAATGAGTAAATTTCTCTAGTAAATGAATTGAGTATTGTTGTAGCGGTTGGCTAGCCTGGTTCCACGACAGGCGCCATCACAACCCGGAAATGGGTCGTGAAAAGTTGGTATCAGAGCATTAGGTTTAATAGGTCTCACCAGTCATGAGCAGGTTTAGTAAAGTCTTGCGGATCGGTACGGAGACGTCTGTACTTATCTTCGAGAGGCTGCAGAACCCTTAGGAAACTTCATATCCTTGAATTCTGTCGTGCGACTCTGTTGATTCTTGGAACTAAACTCTCATGGTTTCATCCTCTCACAGATGGTGAGGACTCGTACTACCGGCAGTGATGACCCGCCACCAGCGGGACCAGTTCGAGGCCGAGGTCGTCGTGGTCGAGGTCAGGCTAGGGGGAGGGGTGCAGCCCGTCCGGTACTTGGGGCAGCACCCGAGGATCCTCCCATTGCTCAGGATCAGGTTCCCGCAGTCGAGGTTCCAGCGGGGCAGGACCCGGCACCAGCTGTGCGTATAGTGATTCCAGGTCTTCAGGAGACCTTGACTCAGATTCTGACAGTGTGCACCAGCTTAGCACATGCAGTCGCTCTATCTTCTTCTGCTACCACATCTCAGGCCGGGGGAGGCATACAGACTCTAGCTGCCCGGACTCCTGAGCAGGTTCTTCGGGGGCTTCATACACCGGGAGTAGCCCCATTCCAGCCCGCTGCTGCCGCACCAAATTTCGTGGTCCCTGCCTTGCCAGATGATGAGCAGCGGAGACTGGAGAGATTCAGCAGATTCTAGCCCCTTACTTTCAGTGTCACTGAGGGCGAGGGTGCCCAGGCTTTGTTGGACAAGTGCCAGAGGATTCTTCGTACATCTGGGATACTTGAGACTAGCGGAGTCCCATTTACCACTTTCCAGTTCTCCGGATCGGCACTTGCTTGGTGGGAGGCCTATGAGAGGCGCATACCCGCCGGTACACCACCACTTACTTGGCACCAGTTTTATATTCTCTTCTTAGAGAAGTATGTACCACAGTCTCAGAGAGAGAAGCTGCGTAGAGAGTTTGAGCAGCTGCATCAGGGGGATATGACTGTGACGCAATTTGAGATGAGGTTTTCCGAGTTAGCTCGTCATGCTGTCTGGTTGGTTCCTACGGACAGGGAGAGGATTTGGAGATTTGTTGATGGTCTTAACCATCAGTTGCGGATTCTTTTGACCAAAGAGAGAGTGTATGGGGTTTCCTTTGAGACAGTTGTGGACATCGCCAGATACATTGAGTCTATTCGACGCCAGGAGCGAGAGGAGAGGGAGGCCAAGAGGCCTCGTGGATCTG
>ML281961.1:0-35408 GCA_005239495.1 Nicotiana undulata | reverse complement strand
TTAAAATTTTCCCCCCCCCCCCCCCCCTAGATGTTCATAGATAATGTGTCTCGTTAAAACATTATTAGAAAAAAAACCTTGTGGGAAATAAATCCTAGTGAAGGAAAAAGAGTGCACATATATAGTAAAACACATTTTCCCTTGCCAGGAAAACCCAGTGGGATAAAATCTTAGCTAAGAAAAAAATAGTGCATCGCGTATTTGTCTTCCCCTGATGAAAACATCAATTTATTTCTCTGAGATGACATGTTCCGATCTTGTATACCAACTTCTCAATTGTTGAGGTTGCTCACGCTTCATTGAATAGAACCACCAAATTATCAAGCGAACAAATATGTTGAACATCTATTTCTTAGTCTGGTGAAGATTGTGTATGATAAAGAATTTTGATGAAATATATTCTTTATTATGTCTCCTTCAATATATCCTTCCTTCAATTGAGATAAGCGAACATCATCGTCTTCACTATTATTGAAATATTCTCTTCAAAGAAAAGTCACATATTTGTTGTGTGTTGATTCACTTGCTTTATGAGTTGCTAATGTATTGGCATGACTTGAATAAGTATCAACAATTGTCTGCCTTATGAATTAATAATATGGAAGTACCCCCACGTACAAATAGATTGTTTGAAAAACGATCTTGAGAAAATACTTGCATCTGCATAACCAGCAAAACCTTGACAATATTTGTTTAGAATAAACAAATCTATACAAGGATTTCTTTTGCAATATAATCCTAATAGTATTACAGTATCTTTATATAGGAATTAAACTATATCTCGCTAGTATATTGTTATATTCATGGTTCTAGCAAGATACATAGTGCACCAATTGCAATTGACACAAAAATAAATCATGTACGCCATGATTACTCTAATCCACATATGGATTTGCTAAAGTTTTATTTAATGAATTTCTTGGGAACCTTTACATGCCTCAGAACAGTTTAAATCCTTCAATGATTTTTATATACGCATATCAAATTTATCAGGTATTTTCAGACTAAAATCTGAAAGCAACTGTATCCACCATAAGGGAACATGTTTCAACATAATCAATGCTTTAACATTTTCGTAAAATCTTGTGTCACCCCACTAGCTTTATACTTTAAGGTGTTGGGACTATCAGTCCAAAATATCACGTTTTCCAAGTGAAGTCAATCTTGATTGCGTATTTTTCATTGACAAATCATTTACCTGTCCAAATTCCATGATAGATTTGAGCTCAAGATCCTTGTCAATATTAAAAATATTGAGCGCTACATTATATCAACAATATCATCGATGATCATTTTACATCGGTTCCATCATCACATAATAAAGACATAACTTATCGAGATCTCATTATTTTCAGGTACCCGGGACTTTTCCATTAGGTCTTATAAAATGTTATTTCATGGTGCTCTTACAGGGCACTTGCCTCCTTAGTATGACCATCTTTATCATTTGCTCCTTCAAGGAGTTTTATCTTTGGAACTGATAAGTCTATTACGTGTACCGACCCGGCCCATCGTTTCGTGAGATTAGCTCTGTTTCCTCTGTTTCAGATTTGTCATGTGTTATTTAACCTATTCATGATGTGTGGGGTCGGTTGGTTCAGGTTCGGAGTGGTCGTGGTGAGAATGAGACATTTAATCTCTTAAAAGAGCTTAATAGTTGAAAAAGTCAACCGGGAGTTGACTTATAAGTAAACGACCTCGGAATGTGGATTTTATAGCTTAGATAGCTTCGTTAGGTGATTTGGAACTTAGGAGTGTGTTCGGAATGTGGCTTTGATGTTCGGAGTATAATTAGGCTTGAATCGGTGAAACTGAATTTTTGGCTATTACTGGTCGGCAGTGGAAAAATTAGCTATCAGGGTCGAAATGGAATTCCGAAAGTTGGAACGGGTTCGTAGGGTCATTTGGATGTGTGATCAAATTTTCAGGTCAATCGAACAATGGTCTCGGCATCTTTGGCGAAATTTGAAAGTTTCTAAGTTCATAGGCTTGAATCCGAGGTGAATTTGGTGTTTTGATATTATTTTAGGTGTTCCGAGGGTGCGACTAAGTCCAGGTGATCATTTATGAATTGTTTGTATTTTTGTTTGCGGTCTAGAGGGGCTCGGGATGATTTCGGATAGCCATCGGGGAGTTGAAAGTTTGAAATTTGCAGTTGAAGTTGTTGGTTCTGGTGGAACCGCACCTGCGGTTAGGGGACCGTAGGTGCGAGCCCGCAGAAGCGGACAAATGGTCACAGATGCGAGATTTGGTGGACCAGCGAAAGACCACAGATGAGGAACTGGGGCCGCACCTGCGGAGTCGCAGGTGCAGTATTTTGATCACATGTGCGGATTTTGGCATTTAAATGATACTCGCAGGTGCAGGACCGCAGATGCAGGACCGCAGATGCAGGACCGCAGGTGCAGGTCCGCAGGTGTAAGAATTTAGCCGCAGGTGTGGTAATAGTTGGGCAGAACATATAAATAGGACCCTTAGCGAATTTTGGTCATTTTTCCACCATTTGTACACGGGTTTGGAGCTTTTTGAAGAGTTTTGAAGAGGGAATTAGAGATTTCTTCGTGGAGGTAAGACTTTTGGACTTAAAACTCGTTTATAAGTGATTAATGGACTGATTAATGGTGAAATTTGCGGGAAATTAGTACCAAAAATTGGGTAATTAGGGCTTGCAATTAGATACTTTAAAATGGGGATTTTAGGGGTCATTTGAAGTCCGATTTTGATGTTCTTTGTATCTATAGACTCGTGGGAGGATGAGGATTCTTGTGATGTAATTTTTATCGGATTCCGAGATGTGGGCCCGGGGGTCGGGTTTGGCCAATTTTGGGATTTTGGGTAATTTTTGATAATTTTCGAATGGACTTCGTTCCTTGGCATATTATAATGATATAAATCTGATTTTGGTAGATTTGGAGCACTCAGAGGTCGAGTCTAGAGGCAAAGGAATTGTGGTCTAGGATTTAGCTGGTTTTGAGGTAAGTAGCGTTTCCAAACTTGGGTTCTGAGAGTTCGAAACCCCGAACTATATGATGTATGACTATATTAGGGTGACACACATGCCAAGTGATGTGCGTGCTGGCGTGCACCGAGTAATTTGTGGCTTGGCTCATCCTATGGAACCGTCTAGTAGCTATTAAGGATGGATATCTGCACTTCTATTAATGTGGTAAATGTGAACATGTTAGAAATCATCTTAGGTACAAATGCTAAGGCTTCCCGCTAAAAATGTTGAGACCCGAGTGGTCGTATATTACTGTCTCCTTATGTGTTTATTTGATTTCATATACACAGTCCTGTTACAGCATATAATTTTATGCCTCAGTCTCGGTAATTGTAATTTTATACGTATTTATCATTGTTCCGGGCTAATTTCATGCATTCTGTGAGCCATGTGAGCTAGACTGGAGAGAAATGACTGAGTGAGGCCGAGAGCCTGTTATTGAGACAGTTATGAGATCGGACTGCACACCGCAACGATACTCTGATCATGCCTTCATTGTCTTGATATAGTGCTTGGGTTAATAAGAGCCCCTACGGAGTCTTTACACCCCCAGTGAGCGCACTGATATTGAGGGATGGATCTTCCCTGGACATGGACCATGTTCGAAGTTGATGATATGTGAGGGATGTATCGTTCCTGGACATGGATCTTGTACGAGTGTTACATTTCGGAGATGGATCTTCTCTATGGGGGCTGGATTGGCCTTTTCCTCAGTACTGAGTGACTACGGTCACCGATGATTATGTACATTCCGGGATGGACCTTCTCTGGGCCTGAGAGCCATATACGGTACTGAGTGGACTTCTGTGCGAGGGTTGTGAGCACTGTGTGCATTTCTACACTGGTTTCATATATTTATATATATTGGCATGTAGGGTATACTGGGCATACTTGATATATCTTGTTCATTTTCTGATAAACTGTTAGCATGTCTAAATTATGTATGTTGTTTGTTGTAAATTATGAGGTTTAGTCCGTCACCACCTCTCAGCCCATAGTTTGGGTTCGTTACTTCTGAGTTGGTGTACTCACGTTACCCCCTGCACCTTGTGTGTATATCCAGGTTCATCGAGGCCCGGTAGTAGTGTTTGATTGACTGACAGAGTTCCCATGAGTCTTCAAGGTAGCAGTTGGCGATCGCAGACTCGATTTCCCCTTCTTTGTATCCCTGTCGCATTTTCATTATTTCAGACTATGTTGTCTATTTTCTATTTTGACATTTTTATGTTGTAGTAGCCCGTGACTTGGTGACACCAGATCGGGGGTTGGATTCCAAAATTGTGTTTTAATGGTGTTAGACATTCAAATGAATTATTATCGATATTTTTGTTTCTGAATTTATAAATTTTCTGAAAACTCAACCTTGTTTCAACGGAATGTGTGGCTTGCTTGATTTCACGTCAGGTGCCATCACAACTAAGGGTTTGGGGTCGTGACATTACGCTTCATGCGTTCCATAGACTATGTCCATCATGGACTTTATTCTATTTGGAGCATTAGCAGCTGAAATATAAAGTTTAGCTTTGGGTCAGCAAATACGTCTGGCAATATTTTGCAAATGAATTATCACTTGAACTTCAAGTTCACATTTTCTTATACGAGGATCTAGGTGCACTCAAAATAATTCAATTGCCAATTTTCTCCCCCTAATGTTGGGATCACCAACACATATCCCCAACTTTCTTTGGGGACCCATCATTGTGCATTGTGGTAGAATAAATAAATCATATAACATATCCATATTTCCAAATGGAAATTATTTAGTTCCTGACCCTGAACCAATTAAAATAGGGAGAATTTATCATAACTCTTTGGCTAGATGCGTACAAGTGTTGTTGTATATTAAATAATACACTTCATACCAAATTTCTATTTGGGATTTTGTTCTCATAACTAATGGTTTAGCTATAATTGGAGGTATTCAATTTCTCTTAAATCAACTTGGATTTAAACCAGCATTATCAAGATAAATCATCATAATTTATATTCTGGAACTGTGCTCTAATAATTTGAGCAATCAACCTTGCAAAATTCAAATTGCAAGTTGATAACAAACCCATATGTGACCATACAATAGATGTATATATTAAAATCATATAATAGTAAACGGTCCACGTGGAAGGTATTGCGCCCATATATATCACCTTTTATTCGTTCCAAAAATTAAGGGATTCAATCTCAACCTTAACTGGTATATCATGAGAATAGGCAACACAAGAGAATTCTTGAAGAATCTTCTATTTCTTCAATATATGCCAATATGAATTCTCAATCAATTTTCGCATCATAATTGAACCGGGATGCCCAACTGGTCATGCCAACTAATATTTATTTCAGTAAATATCTAATTTACTTATGGAGAGTTATTCCATCATTATACTTATACATCTATATTAACAATAGAAGAAAAGTCGGGTAACCTTTTATATTTACCTGGTATGTTATAGTAATATGAAGATAATTAATTAATCTTCCTTTCATTTATAGTCTCAATATGCAACCACTTTTTTGCTAATACATTTGAAACTCAAAAAGCTTTTTTTTAGACTTACTGCAATATCAATGTCAAGAACAATTTCATTCATCCGGATAGTAACAAATTAGTTATTTTGGAGATCTTAATTAATTTTGTACTACAAGATCTTTTGTCACACCATCCATATGGCGAATGTCTCCTTTACGGAGAAAATTGTTTCATAATAATTGTCGTGGTCAAAATCATCATAAGTAAAATCACTTCTTGCTTTAATTTTTCCTTTAATAACATTTTATAAGGCATGGAAAAATATTTTTGGTGTACCACATGTACGCAACCAATGACATAGACATGTAACTGCACAGTAATATTCATTATCTTTCTTTCTCATAAACCTCCCAGTAGAGGTGAGTCGTAGTATTTATTCAACCATGCATAAGAACATTCTTATGCATAATTTATATCACATGTATATTTTCACATTCACTTTCAGGAATGAGTCAGCATTTACAATGCTTATCACAAGTCGCATTCTTTCATAAAATGGACTATAACCGTCTGAGTGTGGCTCATATTTATAGACCATATTGATATACAATCTCTTCACCTTTGAAGGATTATTTCATAAAATAATTTTGTACTACAAGTAATAATAAACCATCAAGATAGATGTATTTATGTATGACTATGAACCATTCTTCGCCACTGGACCGTTTCACTCATTTTCCTGCACAAAAAGAATTTTATTTTTGTGTAATATGAACAATATCAAATCTTAAATCACAAATATTAAAATGAGAATTTATATGAAAAATGAAAAAAAATATTCCATGGACAATTGAAGCAAATTGATTCACATATGAAATACTCGAGCTTCCACGGGCAACGTAACTGATTCTAGGTAGTCAACATTTTGTGGTTCAACCATGAACTTGGTTATCTGTTGATCTTTTAGGAAGGAGATAATATCAGAATTAAATAGATATCTCAATTGGTTAGAGACTCGTGATAATAACGTGTTAAGAAATTTAGTTTAAAATAATAATATAAAACAAGAAGACAAGAATGTAGGGAGCAAGAGAGGAAAGATTCTTATTTCTTGAAGTGCTTCAATTGTCAACAATATCACTTCACATCCTTTATTTATAGTATTATATAGAGGTATACAATAGAATGTCATAAACATGGCATTAAGCATTTGAGATCATGAAGGAAGATCATGGGGATATTATGGAGGTACGTGAGTTACAACTCCATAAGTATTGGAATAGTGAGAGTTATGAAGATAACGAAGAAGAGTAGTGGGTACTATTCCTTTGGTGGTTATGGACATCCACCATAATTTAATATTTTATAAAAAAAAATCTTTTCTTTTAGTCATATACAATATATCAAACAAAAAGAAATATTTCTAAGATATTTTGGCTAAGTTACTCATGGACTCTACTTTAAAGGTTTTTCCACTTATCTATACTGCATAGGAAACTTATTTACCCTCTCTAATCAAGTTTTAACTTAATTACATAGTCATATACAATTTATCAATTGTATACAAATTAGTTTTAAATGAGTATTTTTTTATATTAAGAATTGAATAAGGAATATACTTACTCTCTCTTTCTCTCAAAAATTATAGTACAAAGCGCTTCTCCCTTTAACGAATCTTACGCAACGCGAGATCAAATTAGCCGAACTTCAAAACAATTCCAGAAACCAGTTGGGAAAAAAAGTGACGTGAAAAAAGAGATTTTAATTGCAGTGTCTCATTTAGTAGCGATAATTTTCAAGAAAAATATTTTAATCAGTTCACCGTAACCAGATATTGAAAAACAATTTTACCAAAAATAAAACACTTGGCGCGTGGTTCTGGTAATATGGTTAGTTTATTTTGCCCAGCACCACAGGAATTAGCGTTTTCTTCTGTTGTCTCTCAACTTATTACATAAGAAAAGAAAAAAGAAATATCACCACAAATAATTTTATCTTTTATTCACAAAATAAAAACTATCAACATCATCACCAACTTTACAAAAGAGCTATTTTTATGGTTCTTTTTAAAAGGATTCAAGAGCTTTGGGTGTGATTCTTTAAAGATAATTATATTTTGCATGCATGTGTATGTAAAGTTTGTTTGTTGTGTAAATGTGCCTTTAATGTCCCTTTCTCTTAACGTGTAGCACTGTTTCTCCAATTTGTTGGAAAATAATTTACAGATAGATCACTTAATTATGGGGTTTGTTGATATTTAAGAAGAAAAAACAACAAGGGGAAACTTTTTTTTTAGCCCAGGTAAACAATTTCCCTTTTCTTTTTATGAATTTGGCAATCTTTTTACGCGTTATAGAAATGAAAAAGAGAGCAAGTTAAGAAATGAAAATAAATGTATTTCTTTCTTCATACTCAAAAATGCTAATGCTATTGCATGCTTTTGTTGTTGTTGTAAAAAAGTTGGGAATGAAATTGAAAGTTTTTGCATTCGATGAATCTAGAGATGTATGATTCTCACATTTGGTTTCTGAATAATTTTGATTGTTGATTTGGGTGTTTGAGGGAAGGAAAATAAGGGATTTTTCATAAAGATTATTCAGGGTCCTTAATTTGTCCTAAAAATAAATTATTGAGTAGTTGAAAGAAACGATCCAAATGGAGTAGAACGGTTATTGAGGATATATAGACGTAGTTCTTGTTGTTGCGTTGATTTAAGGGTGGGGAAAAGAGACGAACGAATATTGAGAGCTGATTCCAGCTAATTTGGCGCTGTTGTTGTTGTTGTAGAGACTGAAGGGTGGTGAAAGGGGGATTTTTGGCAATTGTATAGGATGGAAGCGGCTGCACCTAAGTCGGTGGCGCCTCGGAAAAAGATGACAAAACAGCTAACGGGGAAAAGGGATGACAGTTCCATGCATGCAGCAGCTAGAGCTGGAAATATTGTTGCAATAAGAGAGATTCTTGAAAAGACAGAGGAGGAAGAATTGGCAGAGTTGATAATAAAGCAAAATTCAGCTGGGGAAACTGCATTGTATGTTGCAGCAGAATATGGTTATTATGAGTTGGTTAGGGAGATGATCCATTACTATGATCTTGTTGCTGCTGGAATAAAAGCGAGGAACGGGTATGATGCTTTGCACATTGCTGCAAAACAAGGAGATTTAGGTATGTTAATGTTAGTTTGAGGTCTTATTGTTGTTGATGATGTTGCTTTGATGTCTAATTCAGGAATGTTTTTAAACTACCCTTGATGTTCATTACTGAATTTGTAATTTTGCAGATGTGGTGAAGATATTAATGGAAGCACATCCAGAGCTCTCAATGACGGTAGATGTATCAAATACTACAGCTTTGCATACAGCAGCAAACCAAGGGCATATAGAGGTGGTGAATTATCTATTGGAGGCAGAGAGCAGTTTAGCGACCATAGCTAAAAGTAATGGGAAAACGGGGTTGCACTCTGCTGCGAGAAATGGACATGTGCAGGTATTGAAGGCGCTATTGAGTAAGGAGCCAGGGATTGGAACTAGGATGGATAAAAAGGGACAGACTGCACTTCACATGGCTGTCAAAGGACAAAATGTTGAGGTTGTGGAGGAGCTGATTAGAGCTGATCCTTCTTTGATAAATATGGTTGACAACAAGGGCAATACTGCCTTGCATATTGCTGCTCGCAAAGGCAGGGATCAGGTATTTTCTTTTTTTCTTATACAACAACTACTACGCCTCAATTCCCACAATCCTTGCCATCCATATAGTTTGAGTTAAGCTCATTTCAAACTTGTTTTGACATATGCAGATTGTGAAGTTGCTGCTTGTGCAGAATGAAACAGACACTAGAGTCGTGAATAGGACGAACGAGACAGTCCTCGACACTGCAGAGAAACTAGGACAGGCTGAAATAGTAACCATGTTGCAGGAACATGGTGTTCAAAGTGCTAGATCCATTAAGCCACAGGCAACAAATCCAGCAAGAGAGTTGAAGCAAACTGTAAGTGACATTAAGCACGGGGTGCACTATCAATTAGAAACTACACGCCTAACAAGAAGACGTATACAAGACATCGCCAAACGTGTGTACAAAATGCACGCAGAAGGTCTTAACAATGCAATCAATTCTACCACAGTTGTCGCAGTGCTCATTGCCACAGTAGCCTTTGGTGCAATCTTTCAAATCAATGGCCAATGGGTCGATGATCCCAATGATATCCCACCTGATCATTCCCTTGGAGAAGCAAATATTGGTCCAAATCCAGCATTTCTGGTTTTCTTCGTCTTTGACTCGATATCCTTATTCATCGCTCTTGCTGTTGTGGTTGTCCAAACAACAATAGTGGTAATAGAAAGCAGAGCGAAGAAGAAGATGATGTCAATTATAAACAAGCTAATGTGGGTAGCATGTTTGTTTGTTTCAGTGGCGTACTTGTCCCTATCGTACATTGTTGTTGGGGACGATAATTTATGGATGCCAATATTAGTGTCCATAATAGGAGCAAGCATAATGGCTACAACTATTGGAACGATGTGCTATTGGGTCGTTATGAATCGGATAAGGTCCTCGAACAAGAGGAGCATTCGAAGGAACTCTTTGGCCAGCAGGTCGCGGTCCTGGTCAGCATCAGTCCTCTCAGATTCAGATGCTCTAAACAATGAATACAAGAAAATATATGCTATATAGACAGTTTTTATTTTTATTTTTTGTGGGGTGATGAAAGTCCTTGGCTTTATTTTCATGTGGAAACTCAAGTTAAAGGTAGTTGTTTACCTCAAGAAAATTTTGGTTAATCCTGTTTGCTGTTAGTGACAGTGAATGAATCGGTCACTATTCAATCTCATTCTGGTATCAGGGGACCGTTGCACCTATTTGATTCGTATACTTAGCAACCACAAAAAATACTTAAGTTACTAGGTACATATGGTAATGTTGGGTAATATTTGCGCTCAAACTGATACGGATACTACCATTATCGACTAAAGAAATGTATCACATTATCTTGAAATTAGTCTCACCTACTTTTCTCTTTTGTAATTGGCAGCAGTAGTAGCATAATGCATCAAATTACTCTCACATATTGGTTACTTTCTAACTTCAAACAAAATGATATTACAGTTCCAAAACTTAGAATTTGTCTAATAAATGCAGGTAAAGTTATGTCAATATTAGGATAAGTGCACTAATTGTAGGTAAGTTATGTCAAAATGCAGGTACGTGTATTATATATATTAGCGAGACTAATCTAACCTTAGATAGGAATTAGGGCGAAGCCTCGGGCGGTCTCCGCCTTCTTAAAACGCGGCACACAAATTTGAAAATTTCTTTATACTTTCACAAAACTTTTCGCCAATTCAGTGCTTTATTTATCGAGTCAATCTTCCTAGAGAAGACTTGAAAAGGATTTCCCGAGCATGGTTTAGATCAATGTGAAAATCAGAATGCCAAATCGACATTCTTTGAAAACAAAAGACCCCAGACCATCTTCTTTCTTGTTCATCAATCGGAAATCAAGACAAATCGGGCACTACGGTAAGACGTAAAAACCACTCAATCCCATTCCGACCTCAATATGTGGAATCATCTTACATCATATGTACTGAGATTGTTCGGGATATATATATATATATATATCATTTTTTTTTGCCTCTTGAGATATTTTCCTTTTGTCACGACCCAAATTCCCAACCTCAGGGATCGTGATGGCGCCTAACACCACACTTGCTAGGCAAGCCAATGTTAGAAGTCGTTTAGCTAATTTCCTTGATTAATTACTTGAGCATAAATAAATAAATTTCAATTGAGCCTAATTAAAACAATTCTCAAAAAAATAAAATAAGATGATAACAATAGCCGTTTAAATAGAACGAATCACGAAATAATTATGTAAACAACTCTAAGACTATCCCAGGGTCTGGTCTCACAATCCACGAACTTTTAAGGAATACTACAAATAATGGCTGAAATAAAGAGTATAACTGTTCTGAATAATATAAAACAGTATATATAAAATAGGAGAAGACTCTCGGAATCTGNCAACATAAAGATGTGCAGGTGTAGTATCAGTACAACTGACCTCATGTACTGAGTAAGTGCCGAGCCTAACCTCGGCGAAGTAGTGACAAGGCTAAGGTACGATAAACCTGTGATATTAATATATGTACGATAACACAATAAAATAATTCTGCACGAACAAGAAAATATATCTGAGACAATAATTATAAAACAAGAAGAAAATCTAAACACATCAATTCAAATACTGCATCAATAATAAAATAACACAACCGCCTCTTTCAGGCCTCAACTATAACCAAATCCTCAAAATTTCCAAGTTCTTCAAGCTTTATCTTTGAATAAAAGTAGCACCAAAATATGAAAATAGTACTATAAAATAGAAAGTTTCAAATCTTTGTCTTCCTAAAAACAAAACAGTAAAAATAGTCATTTAGCTTTTCAAAACTTTGATTCTCTTTTTCTTGAAAAACATTCAGTAAAATATAATTGTAAATATCCTCCCTTATCACTGTCATATATTTATATTTTCCCTGTCCACCCTTATCGAAGTCATATATATATTTATTTCTCCTGTCCACCCTTATCACAGTCATATATATTTATTTCTCATGTCCACCCTTATCACAGTCATATATATTTATTTCTCCTGTTCATCCTTATCACAGTCATATATATTTATTTCTCCTGTCCACCCTTATCAAAGTCATATATATTTATATCTCTTGTCCACCCTTATCAAAGTCATATATATTTATTTCTCCTGTCCACCCTTATCACAGTCATATATATTTATTTATTTATTTCAACTTTCACGATTCAGGCTAAGCCTCTCACAATACTATTATTTCCTCAATTTCAAACAAAAGATCATATAGCCCGTAAGCTTTAACCAATAACATTTCACAATAAAACCAACCAGAATATAAGTAAACACCGTAACGCTGTCAATCCAGCTCAATCTTTATATATTATGATAAACTAAAGAGAACAACCAACATCTTTAACACACTTACAACAACAATTGGGAATAACTCAATGAAACCCAATAAACACGCGAACCTCAACAATTATAAATAATAAACTGTATTTTTTTTATAACATCATCAATAACCTCTCAACCATGAAACCAACAGGAATATCACAATATATATATTTATTTCATAACAACAATACCAAACCTCTCAACCATGTTTATATCACAAGGGAACCAACTCAAACAACCAATACTCGTTCCAAATAGTCTCAACGATAACTAACAACAATTCAACAAGGCCAAATAGTCATAGAAATAATAATGAACATGTAACAGTTAAAACAATGATCAAATAAGTAGGGAACGGGAAAGGGGATCATGTTTAACAAACGATTTGGGTGGTGCATAGATACTCGGCACCACACCTATACACAACACCCATGCAATTCACGTAGCAAAAAAGTAGGGAGTCCTATTCCCTCAAGCTAAAGTTAGGCCAAACACTTACCTCAATTCCGCAGGCCACTCACAGCTCAATTATTGCTTTTCCTTTTGAATTCACCTCTAAATTGCTCAAATCTAATCAAAATTAACTTAATATCATTAACTAATGCTAAAGAACTAACTTTATTGAAAAATATTATTTTTCCTAAGTTTTCTCAAAAAAAGTGAAAACCCGACCCCGGACCCGCTTGGTCTAAACTCGGGGTTCGGACCAAATTACGTTTACACATTCACCCACGAACCCAAATATACAATTAATTTCGATATCCAGCCTCAATTCGAGGTAAAGATTTGATTTTTTATAATATTTCCTAATTCTACCCAAACCCTCAATTTTTACCATGAACATTCTTAGTTTTTGATTTAAAAGTGATGAAAAATAATGGGTAATTGAAGGAGTAAAGTTTAGAATTGATTACCTATGACTTGGGGATGATATTTGGTGAAGAAACTCATTCCTAGTGCTGTGGGGTTCGAAAATTTGAAGAAGAATAAGTCTACCCGTTTTGTATTTATTTTTCTGCCAGCTATTCTATCTCGTTTCTCGTGTCAAACGATCCCTAAACTCGATTTTCTTGTGTCTAATGGATTCCTTGTGAAATTCTAATGAATTTAGGCTTTTGAATCACTCAATTTGACCTTATAATGAAGGAGATATGTAGGTTTTAAGATTTGCAAATAGTGCAGGTTTTTAATACGCCGTCAGGGGCAAATTCGTAATTAACCAGAAAAATCTGGGCAACCTTGGTAAAATGGCCATAAAATCCTCATACGATGTCCAAATTCGATGATTCTTTTTGCTACGGGTCCGTAATTACGATACGGATCTAATACTTCATTCAAAACATAAATCGGAGCTCATTTGTTCAATATGATATCATTTATGCTTGAAGAAACGACGTCGAAGCATAAGAAAGAACGAGCGCAACACAACCCAAACCTATTTGAAACTCACCCGAGCCCTCGGGGCTCTAAATCAAACATGCACGCAAGTCTAAAAGCATAATATGGACTTGCTCCTTCGATCAAATCATGAAAATAACATGTAAAACAACGAATTAAACCTCAAAACTCATTATTTTCCTCAAGAACACATATAATTCATAACCTTTCAACCGGATGTCCGAATCACGTCAAACGAATTCCGTATTTTACCAAATTTCACAAGCAAGGCTTGAATATCATAACAAATATGTACCGGCCTCCAGAACCAAAATACGGGCCTGGTACCAATAACTTCAAACATTAATTCTTTTCATTATTTTATAAATATTTCAGCAAAACAATTTCTTTCAAAAATTAATTTCTAAGGCTTGGGACCTCGGAATTCATTTCCGGGCATACGCCCGGGTTCCATATTTTACTTTGGACCTTCCGGGATCGTCGGAACACAGATTTGAGTCCGTTTACTCAAAATGTTGACTCAAGTCAACTAAAACCAAATTTTATAATTCTAAAAATTATTGTTTCTTATATTTTAACATAAAAGCTTTCCGGTTTCACGTCCGGACTCCGCACACAAATCGAGGTAGTTGAAATTAATCTTTTTATGGCTAATAAGCCTAGAACAGAATCTAAGTTCATAAAATGACCCATTGAGTCATCACACGTAAGAACTTCAATCTGACCTGGCCTTATTGCAAGTTTGAAATTATAAACTGTAAGTTAACAGTCACTCATAAGTATGATGAAGTTGTGGAATATATTTAATGGTCAAACAAAAATTATTTGATTTTCTCTTGATTAGCAGTATTAGAAAACTAAAAGAAACTATTGAATAGCCTACTATGTTGTTTAATCTCCAAATGTAAGTCATGCAATTGAAGCACCAATAGTTTGAAATTTTAATGTAATTAAGTTAAACTAGCTATTTTCAAAAATTGGCCTTTGAGTAATTTTATTGTTTTATTTTTTAACTTATTAAAAATCTTAATTTTGAACGACACAAAATGGTACATAGCTTGCTTATTTGATTGAGAACAAAAATAGAAGAGAAAAGCAATTGCCCAGAAATTTCAAGGAACGGTTGCTCTTTTGAATTGGCCCATAAATTTCCAATTTATTTTGGCCGAGAAGCATATCAGGCTAGGTGTTAGACCTCCGTCAATTGAGCTCGACTTGACAACAAGAGTGTTATAATGGAGGCAGGAAAAGTGTTGTCAAGCTAAGGTGCATGAGCAACACCAAAGCTAAAAAGGAAAACGGACAAGTGATAGCCAAGGCTTTGACGGAGGCGAGGCAGCTTGGCAAAGGCTTGACAACGAGTTGCGGGATAAGGGTGACACTTGATCATGGCCAAGGCATCAAGGCATGAGGCATTAATGCCAAGGAAAGGAAAAAAGGAAGTGGCAAAGGCAGGCCAAAGTGCAACGGGAAGGCAGTGTGCGGACAGATTTGGCATGGAATTGCATTGCGGAAACCGGGCCAAGTTTGTGGGAAATGGCATGGGAAAATTGTGGCTACAATGCAGCTAAGTACAAGGCATTGGCGCCTCATTAAGGCCAAGGCACGAAATTGGGCAGCAAGCTTCAGATTGACCAAGTCAAAGGCGGTTACCGGCACATGCTGTGCACATGGGAAGCAGTTGAGTTTTGCTAAAATGCTGGCAGAAGTGTTAGCACATTTTTGGGGCCATGATCCCACTATTCTTTAGCATGATTTGCATGATCCTAGTAGTTGGGGATTGTCAACTACACTAGGCTAAAGTAGTGGGCTGAGTGGGCAAGTATCTAAGTCTAATAATGGGCAAAAAAGGGGTTGTCTCATATTGTTATAAATGGGCAGCATTCCTTATGCTTTTGAAATAGATAAAAACGTGTGAGAGTGCACACATTGAGTTAGGAAAGAGTCCTAAGGCCGTATTCAAGAGTGAAAACGGTTAAGGCTAAGAGTAGTCTTGTGAGGGTCAAGAGTGATCTTCTTTTCTACACGGATGTATCTTGAGTTGAGTTTCTTTGTATGCTCGAGTTAAATACAAAGTTGGGAAAGAAATTTCCTGTATATTTTGTCTTGTGTTCCTTTATAATTATGTTGCCTTATTCATATTTCGTTGCCTAAAATCAATATCTAAACTTACTACGTTGAAACTGCCTAAAATAATCTAAGTCCAAAGTTATTGTAATTTTGGCCGAGTGTTGGAGCAGGCTGAAGTCAAGTGTGAGACTTGGCTGCCGCGCAAGCTTTTGTGGAGTGACATAAAACACGCATGTGACAACTGGTATTAGAGCGGAGCAGGTTCATGACGGAGACATGACGGGCAGTGGCAGATTTTGTGGTTTTGTTTGAGAACATGGCAGGTGGTAACAACGAACTGCGGGAAAGGCTAACGAAATTAGAGGCATTGGTTGGAAATGTCCCTTAGAGTGAAGAAATGCAAACTCTCGTGACAAGGCTTGCCTACCTTAAGGAAGAATTGGCAAAGCTAAGTCAAGAGAATGCGGATCTAAGGAGGGAGACAGTGGTGCTGCGATGTGCTGTAGGCGAGGATGCTCCTCAACGTGGTGCTAATCGTCTCAAGGTAAAGATCCTAGAACCTAAGGCATTTGGTTGTTCAAGGAGTGCACGTGAGTTGGAGAATATTCTTTGGGATATGGAGCAGTACTTTCATGTTATTGGTGTGCAAGATGAGAAAGAGAAAGTAACCTTGACTAGCATGTATTTGAGTGATGATGCTAAGTTTTGGTGGCGCACTCGTGTGGATGAAGATGAAATTTTGGGTAGACCAAAGATTGAGTCGTGGGAGCGGCTTAAAAAGGAATTGAAGGATCAATTTCTTCCTAGCAATACATCTTGGATTGCTAGGGACAAACTGAAAAAGTTGAGGCAAATCGGATCAGTTAGAGCATATGTCAAAGAATTCACTTCTTTGATGTTGAGCATCAGCAACATGTCGGAAGAATACAAGTTGCACAACTTCATGATCGGGCTGCAACAATGGGCACAACTTGAGTTGCGAAGGAAGAATATTCAAAACCTCGCAAGTGATGTGGCTGCGGCGGATGCATTGGGTGATTTTCACTTGGGTGAGAAGACTTCTGCTTCAAAGTCTAACGAGGGAAGGAAAGACAAGGCAAAGGAGTGGAAGAAATGTGAAAATAACAATGCTAATGAAGATAAGGGAAAGGGAAATCAAGAGGCTGGAACTTCAAAATGCAAGGAGTAGGGCAAAAAATTTGGTGGTTGTTACATTCGTGATGGGCCACACCGAGCAAGAGACTTCCCAAAGAAGGCAGTGTTGAATGATATGACTGCCGCAGATAAGAGGGATGCATTAGAGGCAATGACCAGCGACAATAAAGTGGCTGGAGTGAATGAAATTGTGGCTAAGGAGAAAGGGGGTCAAGGGGCGTTGCTTGTCAACCCCTTAGGACTCATAAATTAAGCTAACCTCGACGAGGACGTCAAATTTCAAAGGGTGTGGATGGTTTGTTAGACCTCCACCAATTGAGATAGACTTGACAACAAGAGTGTTGTCATGGGGCAGCAAGAATGTTGCCAAGCTAAGGTGCATGAGCATCACCAAAGCTAAAAAGGGAAACGGGCAAGTAAGGGCCAAGGCTTTGACGGAGGCGAGGCGGCTTGGCAAGGGCTTGACAACGAGTTTAGGGATAAGGGTGACACTTGATCATGGAAAATTTATCAAGTCATGAGGCATTGATGCCAAGTCAAGGCAAAAACGAAGTGGCAAAGGCAGGCAAAAGTACAACGGGTAGGCAATGTGCGGACAAATATGGCATGGCATTGAGTTGCGGAAAACGGGCCAAGTTCGTGAGAAATGGCATGGGAAATTTGTGGCCACAATGCAGCTGAGTACAAGGCATTGGTGCCTGATTAAGGCCAAGGCACGAAATTGGGCAACAAACTTCAGATTGACCAAGTCAAAGGTGGTTACCTGCACATGTTGTGCACATGGGCAGCAATTGAGTTTTGCTAAAATGTTGGCAGAAGTGTTAGCACATTTTTGGGGCCATGATCCCACTATTCTTTAGCATGATTTACATGATCCTAGTAGTTGGGGGTTATCAACTACGCTAGGCTAAAGTAGTGGGCAAGTGTCTAAGCCTAAAAATGGGCAAAAAGGGGGTTGTCTCATATTGTTATAAATGGGCTGCATTCCTTATGCTTTTGAAAGAGAAAAAAACGTGTGAGAGTGTACACATTGAGTTAGGAAAGAGTCCTAAGGCTATTTTCAAGAGTGAAAACGTTTAAGGCTAAGAGTAGTCTTGTGAGGGTCAAGAGTGATCTTTTTTTGTACACGGATATACCTTGAGTTGAGTTTCTTTGTATGCTCGGGTTAAATACAAAGTTGGAAAAGAAATTTCACGTATATTGTGCCTTGTGTTCCTTTATAATTATGTTGCCTTATTCATATTTCGTTGCCTAAAATCAGTACCTAAACTTATTACGTTGAAGCTGCCTAAAATAATCTAAGTCCAAAGTTGCTGTAATTTTGGCCGGGTGGTGGAGCAGGCTGAAGTCAAGTGTGAGACTTGGTTGCCCGCACAAGCTGTTTTGGAGTGACATAAAATGCGCATGTGACAGTAGGGACGATTTTGGTAATTAGCCACTTTTATGATTGTTGATTGAAAATTAGCTACCGTTTTAAAATGTAAAAATTGCATGGGGCGTCCTATTTGGTCGCCCCTTTTTAACTTATACCCGGGTTTTTTTCGTTTGCATCTGTACCCATTTTTTTGTTAAAAGCGTTTTAAAAAGTTGATTTTTCCCTTCTGTAATAAAAGGTAGACTGTAGGACAAAACTTTTAGCGTTTTGGTATGAAATTTTAGCAAATAAACTAAATAACTTCAGCATGCATTAGAAAAAACTCATCAGAAAATTACATACTGCAAGACAAAACTTAAGCATATTTGGTCTGAAATTTTAGCAAACGAACTAAAAAACTTCAGCTTGTTTAGACTGACGTTTCAGATAAAACTCATGGCAAAACTGTAGACTATAGGACAAAACTTCAGCATGTTTTGGTATGAAGTTTTAGCAAATGAACTAAATAACTTCAGCATGCATTAGCATAAACTCATTAGAAAATTACATATTGAAAGACAAAAACTTAAGCATGTTTAGTCTGAAGTTTTAGCAAATGAACTAAATAACTTCAGCATGCATTAGCATAAACTCATTAGAAAATTACATATTGAAAGACAAAAACTTAAGCATGTTTAGTCTGAAATTTTAGCAAATGAACAAAAAACCTTAAGCATGTTTAGTCTGAAGTTTTAGCAAATGAACTAAAAAACTTAAGCATGTTTAGTCTGAAGTTTTAGCAAATGAACTGAATAACTTCAGCATGTTTAGTGATGTTTTAGCAAATAAACTAAATAACTTCAGCATGTACTAGCAAAAACTCATTAGAAAATTACTTATTGCAAGACAAAACTTAAGCATGTTTAGTCGGAAGTTTTAGCAAATGAACTAAAAACCTAAGCATGTTTAGTCTGAAGTTTTCGCAATTGAACTAAATAACTTAAGCATGTTTAGTCTGAAGTTTTAGCAAATGAACTAAGTAACTTCACCATGTTTAGATTGAAGTTTCGAATAAAACTTATGACAAAATAAAGTTTTGATTCAAGCTTATGATTGTGCTCCTGGGGCGGTACAAGTTCTTGCGAGCAAAAATTTAAGTAAATTTTCTGTGATGACCCAAAAGGTCATCCTGGGTAAATTTAACTAAAACTGTATTCTGAGGCCCTAAAAGCCTCTGTTAATCTCACCTCGATGTGCGTGCGCAACCTGGGCGCATAGCCGGGAAGCTGTTATGTGGAAAATTGATAAAAGGATGTTTTTATAATAATTAATTGATTAAAGTTGAATTTGGTCAATATTTTTAGTAAACGGACCCGGACCCGTAATTTGACGGCCCTGGAGGGTCGGTAGAAAAATATGGGACTTGGGCGTNCTCATCATAACCATATTAAACCTGTGTTACCGGGCCCGTATTATGGTTCCGGAGCCCGGAACAGGTTTAATATGGTTATGATGAGTTTTCTGTAAAATTTGGTAAGAAACGGACTTGGTTTGACTTATTTCGGATCAAAAATGGAAAATGTGATAGTTTATGAAGTTTGAGGAAATTCTATAGATTTTGGAGCTTAATTCGTTGTTTTTGATGATATTTTGGTGGTTTTATTACTTGAATATGTCCGTAGGATGATTTTGAAGTCGTGTGTATATTTGGTGTTGAGCCCCGAGGGCTCGGGTGAGTTTTGGGTAGGTGTCGGAGTGCGAAAGTGTTAGAAAATCTGGTGTAACATTTCAATTGCTGGTGTCTAATGCATTACACTATGCGATCGCATAGGCATCTCCGCGATCGCATAACGTTAAGTTAGGGGGGAGGTCAGCTCCTCTATGCGATCGCATAGCACAGTCCGCAATCGCATAGGGGTGCAGGAGGTCTGGGTGGGGGCTGAGTAGCTTACTCTCTGCGGTCGCACCTTTAAGCCCGCGATCGCAGTACACAGGGTTCAGGCCTCTATGTGATCGCACCCTCCCTTCCGCGATCGCATAGAGTTATTTCGCTCAGTCATTTTAAAAGCCTCAAAACAGAATGTTAGCACGATATTTCACCTTCTTCCACTATCTTCTTCTTCCCCACACCTCTTTTTGCCATTTTTAAGAGCTCCACCACCATAGCTTCATAGGTAAGCAATTCTAACTCTATTTTCTTCCATTTTCTCCATAAATCACAAGATTCTAGGCCTAAAACATGAAATCAAGGGTAGAAATTGGGGGTTTTGGGTAGAGTTAGGGCTTTTAGAATTTTTAGGAATTCAACCTCGTTTTGGGGTCGGATTTCAAAACAAACTGTATATTCGGGCTCGTGGGGGAATGGGTGATCGGATTTTGGTCCGAACCTCGTGTTTGGACCAAGCGGGCCCCGAGTCGAATTTTTCGTATTTTTGGAAGAATGATGGAAAATGTATAATTAGGCTTTGGAATTGAATTATTGAGTCATTATTGAGTCGATTATGTCTAGATACTATCGTTTCGGAGTTGGATTCAAGAGGGAAAGCGGTGCTAGAGGCTTGATTACATTCTTGGAGCCGAGGTAAGTGTTTGGCCTAACTTTAGTGAGGGAATAAGTGTTGGGTCGTATGTGCTACTTGTTTTATCATGTTCAATGTATAGGTGAGGTGACGAGTACCTATGCATTGTTTGTCAAGCATGCTCGTGAGTCTATTTTTGTGAATTACTTGTTATTACTCCGATATTTATTGTGTTATGAAGTAGTTTCCTTTGGGGAGTTGTTTAATTGCTAAGAATACTTGCTTAAGTACTCGTGATATGATGTCTCAGTTGAGGACCCAATTCATAAAGTTGGGTATTCGTAAGAGGTTGGTTATAGTTGAGTCCCTTGTCGGGCAACGTTATTATTTTGGTTGATATTCCCTTGCTGGGTGGTTATGAATTGTATTTCACTCTGTTGCATTCCTTACTAAGCTGTTATTTGTTGTTGATTTGGGTGAGGAAGAGTATAAAGCACGAAGGGTGATGTCGTGTATTTATTTCATTCATTGCATAGTGAGGAAGAGAGTAAAAGCACGAAGGGTGATGTCGTGCCATAATTATTATTGTTGTCATTTGTACATTGCATAGTGAGGAAGAGAGTAAAAGCACGAAGGGTGATGTCGTGCCATAATTATTATTGTTGTCATTTGTACATTGCATAGTGAGGAAGAGAGTAAAAGCACGAAGGGTGATGCCGTGCCATGATTTATGTTTCTTTCTTTTATACATTTCATAGTGATAAATAGAGTAAAAGCACGAAGGGTGATGTCGTGCCATGATTTATATTGCTTTCATTTATACTGTGCATTGTGAGAACGAGAGTAAAAGCACGAAGGGTGATGTTGTGTACATACTTGTTTGAGTTATTAATTCCTGTTGACTTGTTTCTTTCGTATTGTTGTTTGTTCAGTTATTCATCTTTGATTCTCACTTGTTACCCCCATTAATTGTCCCCGTATTACCATGCTTAACTGCTTATTTCTTGCTATTTTCTCTAGTACATATTATAGAACTGTACAGGTAAATTGTTGTTGTCGTGTTTAGCCTCGTCACTACTTCGCCGAGGTTAGGCTCGGCACTTACTCAGTAAATGAGGTCGGTTGTACTGATGCTACACCTGCACTTCTTTATGTTGTGCAAATCACGGAGCCGGACCCAGTGGACATCGTTAGAGGGAGTATCCTTCAGTCCATACAGGCGACACTGAGGTAGTTCCGCAGGCGTTCGTGGATCTTGGCGTCATCTTCTATCTTATCTTAGTATCATAGACAGTTGTACTCTTCATTTCAGACTTTTGTTGTAGCAATCTTAGACAGTCCGTGAGATTTTGTGACACCAATTCTGGGGGATTATGTACGTAAATTTTGTGGCAATTATTATATCAATATACATAGACTCGCAGCTTCCGCATTATTATTGATCGTTTATGTTCATTGTTTCACTTTTAAATGACTTAAGTAAAGAAAGTTAGTAAAATTAACTCAAACGTTGGCTTGTCTAGCGGGTTCAACGTTAGACGCCATCACGGCCTGAAGGTGGGATTTTGGGTCGTGACATTCCCATGCATCTTTTGGCTCTCGACCGAGGAGTGTCACCTTGCCTAGACTGCCCTGAATATTTCAAAATATAAGGCTCATCTACTTCTTCTCTTGACTCATTTTTATGCGCATATGGATGAATTTCATTTCACCATCCGAACATAATGTAGTGTATTTGGAATGAGGTTCAAAACGCTCAAATGCTTGAAATTTAAGATTTTCAACCTCCTCGATACAAATTACACTAGATTTAACTAAATTTTTATCCTTAATGTCCTTCATTGACTGTAGTATCACTTCTTCAACATTGACATCATCAAATTCTAGTTGGTTAGTATGTTGGTGTTTTACTTTGGACCCCTATTGATACCTCAGGTTCCGTCTATAATGTACACTACTCCTGGCTACTATCCATAATATTAGCTTGTTGGACATTAAAATCTTCAACTAATTGACTTACTTGAGCCTCCACGTTGCAAATAGTTGCCTTTTGCCTATGTATGTGTAGCTGTCTTTCATCATTTTTTCCCCACAAAGCACCTTAGCATATCCTTTATCTCTTTCAAGTCATCATCCCCAGGTTCTTTGTTCCTATTAACTTTATAAGAAAAAGTAGAACCATCATAATAAGGGTTTGGGAGAGGATAAGAAATATAACCACAACCATGAAAGTGTCCATCTTGACCACCGCACGCATAACACACATTCCACAAATAAGATTGAGTTGGTGCACATAACTTACTCTCAGGAACATTTTGATAATTTTGCCATGGTGGTTTCTTTCGCAATATGTGTAAGGATCAAAAGTAGAATGACCAATACCTAAACTCCCATAATTCCAAGATGTCATGTTTCTCAAATCAAAAGGTAGAATAAAAAATAAATTTAAAAAAAGGAACAAAACAAAATTTAAAAAATCAAACTTGAAACCTAGCAATATATACAGCTACAACTACACCTTTAGTTCCTCGGCAACATTGCCAAAATTCGATCATGCCTAACTCAAGTCCTAAAAAGGATAGGCGGTCGCTGCAAATATAATCGGGTTTAAGAGTCCGGAATCCAATCCCACAAAGAACTAATGTTTGCTGTAACTATTAAGTATCACTAAGAAGACAAGCTCGAACACTTCCTAAATTATAAATATGTATAGTTTGAAAAAATATATCAAACAAGAGATTTAGTAATACCAAAACTAATGCAACCTATCATTAAAGTTAATTATTACAGGAATAATTCACCTACAAAGGTTAATCCCCTAACACTATCTGATACGAATATATTTACACATAAAATATACAAATATACATTACCTTTTTGACTTCTTGAGAAAGAAAATGTTTGTTATATTATTTTTAAATCCTCTTAAGTTGTTCTGCGACTGCGTCTGAGTTGGCCGTTGCCTGTGTAACTGTGGTTTGCTAGATTGCAAGCAGAAACATCCTTCCCCTGTCTCTTTCTATATCTATATTATTATATAATTAAAAAAAGAATAGTGAAGTATGTGATTAAGTCAAGTGACAAGCTAAAAAAAAGTCACTTGCCATTTTAAGACAACATTAAAAATTTAAATTATAAATGGAAACATAATTAATGGAAGTGGTTTAATGAATTTTATACTTAATTTAAATAGATCTTAGACAAATCTGTGATGACCCAAAAGGTCATTCTATGTTAATTTAGCTAAATCTGTATTCCGAGGCCCAGAAAGCCTCCGTTAATCTCACATCGATATGCGTGCGCAACCCGGGCGTGTAGCCGGGAAGCTTTTATGTGAAAACTTGATGAAAAGTTGAAATTTATAATAATTAATTGATTAAAGTTGACTTTGGTCAACCTTTTAGGTAAACGGACCCGGACTCGTGATTTGACAGTCCTGGAGGGTCCCTAGGAAAATATGGGACTTGGGCGTATGCCCGGAATCGAATTCCGAGGTCCCAAGTCCGAGAAATGAATTTTTAAAGAAAATTATTTTCTGAAAATAATAAAGACTTTTAAAAATAAATTTTTATGTGAAACCTTTGTTACCGGACCCGTATTATGGTTTCGGAGCCCGGAATAGGTTTAATATGTGTTATATGAGCTATTTGTAAAATTTGGTGTAAAACGGACTTGATTTGACGTGTTTCGGATCAAAAATGGAAATTTTGATAGTTTATGAAGATTGAGAAAATTCTATAGATTTTGGAGTTTAATTCATTGTTTTTACTGTTATTTTGGAGGTTTCATTACTCGAATAAGTCTGTAGGATGATTTTGAGGTCGTGTGTACGTTGGGTTTGAGGTTCCGAGGGCTCGGGTGAGTTTCGGGTAGGTCCCGGGAGGTCTTTAGGCTTAAAATATAGCAGTTAGAGGTCACAGGACTCAGATCTCTAAACTTACCACCGAGGTCCGCGGTCCTTCTTCGCGGACCGCGCTGAGGGCTTCGCGGCCGCGATCGTTTTTTCGCGGTCCGCGGTGGAGGAGCTGGGCCACTGGTCTGACTGCGGAGGCCTATATCTTTTGATATACAAGGTATTTTGAGATGATTCAAAATCGAAAGTTGTAGCCCTTCGTGTCTAGTTTCCAGAAAGGTAACGAAATCATAATTTGAACAGAAAGTTATGGCCAAAATACTAAAGCATGTCACTGCAGTCATTTTTCTTGGTTTTCTTTAGCTTTTCTTGGTCTTTTCTAGCGCGGCCGCGGTCCATTTTTCGCTGACCGCGGTGGGGGACCTGAGAGGGGTATAAGTAGACGGGAATTTCAGTTATTTTCATTTTTCAAAGCCCTAAAAACATAAGAGGCGATTTTCCTAACACTTTTTCTTCTCCAAAACATTAGTAAGTGATTTCTAACTCATTTTCTTTACTCCTTAACTTCTTTTTATAAGATTTCACCCTAGAATCTAGGCCTAAAATCATGAAATCAAAGTAGAAATTAGGGGTTTTGGGTAGAGTTAGGGTTTTGGGAATTTTGGGAAATTCAACCTCATTTTGGGGTCGGATTTCAAAACAAACTATATATTTGGGCTCGTGGGGGAATGGGTGATCGGGTTTTGGTCTGAGCCTCGTGTTTGGACCAAGCGGGCCCGGGGTCGAGTTTTGGTATTTTTGGAAGAATGTTGAAAAATGTATAATTAGGCTTCGGATTTTGATTATTGAGTCATTATTGATGCTATTAAGCTAATTATGTCTAGATATTATCGTTTCGGAGTCGGATTCGAGAGGAAAGGCAGTGGTAGAGGCTTGATTTTCTATTTTTGGACCCGAGGTAAGTGTCTTGCCTAACTTTGGTGAGGGAATAGGTATTGTGCCCTATGTGCTATGTGTGTTATCATGTTCAATGCATAGGTGAGGTGACGAGTACCTATGCATTGTGTGTCAAGTATGCCCGTGAGTCCGTTTTGCTTAATTACTTGTTATTACCTCAATGATCAATGTGTTATGAAGTAGTTCTTTTGGGAAGTTATGTACTCGTAAGGAATTGGTTATAGCTGAGACTCTTGCCAGGCAAATGTGTTGATTTTGTTTGTTATTCCCCATGTAGGGTGGTTATGAATTAAAATTTCGGTAATTGATTTCCTTGCCAAGTTGTTATTTGTTGTTGATATTACTTGGGTGAGGAAGAAAGTAAAGCACGAAGGGTGATGCCGTGCCATTCATTCATATTATTCATTTATTTATTATTGCAATGTGAGGAAGAGAGTAAAGAAAGAAGGGTGATGTCGTTCCATTCATTCATATTATTCATTTTGTTTATTATTGCAATGTGAGGAAGAGAGTAAAAGCACGAAGGGTGATGCCGTGCCATTCATTTCATTTATTCATTATTGCACTGTGAGGAAGAGAGTAAAGCACGAAGGGTGATGTCGTTCCATTCATTTCATATATTATTGAAATCATTTCATATATTTACTTGTTGCATCGTGAGGACGAGAGTAAAAGTACGAAGGGTGATGTCGTGCCATTCATTTATCTGTTTATTTGTTGTGTTCGACATCTCATTTTGCTTCTTACCTGTTTCCCCCTTGCTTGTCCCCGTATTACTTGTTTATCTGTTAAATATCTGTTACTTCCTTGCTATATTTTTGGTAGAACTATACAGGTAGGTTATCGTTTTCGTGTCTAGCCTCGCCACTACTTCGGCCGGGGTTAGGATCGGCACTTACTCAGTACATGGGGTCGGTTGTACCGATGCTACACCTGCACTGTTATGCAGATCCCGTAGCCGGACCCGGTGGACACTGATTGAGGGAGCATCCTTCAGTCCACTTCGGAGATTTCAAGGTAGACCCGCAGACGTTCCTGGGCCTTGGCGTCTCCTCCATCCTTATCTTTCCATTCTGTCTTGTTTTTCTTAGTTCTGAGACAGTTATGTATTATTTCTTCAGACCTTGCATTTAGTAATCTCATACACAGTTCGTGAGTTAGTGACTCCAGATTCTGGGATATTGTAAATGAATCGTGTTATGGGTATTTGTATGTAATTCAGAATTTATCTGCTTCCGCACTTAAAGAGGAATATAAAATGTTCTAGTTATTTCTGTTATTTCAATGTTAATATGTTAATGTAATTGTGTACGTTGGCTAGTCTAGCGGGTACAACGTTAGACGCAGTCATGGCCCGAAGGTGAGATTTCGGGTTGTGACAAGTTGGTATCAGAGCACTAGGTTGCTTAGGTCTCACAACTCACGGACAAACTTGGTAGAGTCTGAGGGATCGGTACGGAGATGTCTGTACTTATCCCCAGAGGTTGCAAAGTTAGGAATAACTTCATATCTTTCATTCTCTGTCGTGNCGAAGGTGGGATTTCGGGTCGTGACAAGTTGGTATCAGAGCACTAGGTTGCTTAGGTCTCACAACTCACGGACAAACTTGGTAGAGTCTGAGGGATCGGTACGGAGATGTCTGTACTTATCCCCAGAGGTTGCAAAGTTAGGAATAACTTCATATCTTTCATTCTCTGTCGTGCCATCTGAATTCTAAATACTAATTGAGTCTCTATCTTACTCTCTCGCAGATGGCGAGAACGCGTGCTTTCTCATCGACCGGTCAGCAACCCGATCCCCCTATTGCAGCTCCTACGAGGGGCCGAGGTCGTGCTAGAGGCCGAGGCAGAGCTAGAGCAGTGGCTCCAGTAGAGGACCCACAGGTAGACTATGCCGGTGAGGTTCTTGCTCGGACGGTTCCAGTCGGACCAGCTCAGGTCCCAGATGGGTTCATTGCCACCCCAGTGCTTCAGGATGCTCTAGTCCGCTTGGTGGGACTTATGGAGAGTGTGGCTCAGTCTGGTCTTCTTCCTACTGCACCAGCTGGTTCTCAGGCTGGGGGAGGGACCCAGACTCTTGTTATTCATACCCCAGAGCAGGTTGCCACTCAGTTTCAGACTCCAGCACCTCAGACAGCTGGAGTAGCTCAGCCGGGTATTATGGCACCGGTAGCGGAGGGTGCAGCGATATCAGCAGATGCTTTATGGATACTAGATCGGTTCACCAAGTTATTCACTACTACTTTTACTGGTGCACCTTTAGAGGATCCACGGGATTATTTGGACAGATGTCATGAGGTTCTTCGGAACATGGGCATAGTGGAGTCCAATGGAGTTGACTTTGATACTTTTCGGTTATCTGGCGCGGCCAAGACTTGGTGGAGAGGCTATTGCCTGACCAGACCAGTTGGGTCTGCACCATTGACTTGGGCTCAGTTCTCCGAGTTATTCTTGGGGAAGTTCCTTCCAGTTACTCAGAGGGAGGAACTTCGGAGACAGTTTGAGCGCCTCCAGCAGGGATCTATGTTTGTCACTCAGTACGAGACTAGGTTCATCACTCTAGCCAGGCATGCACTTATGATACTTCCCACTGATCGTGAGAGAGTGCGAAGATTTATTGAGGGTTTATCTTAGCCCATCAGACTCCAGATGGCCAGGGAGTCAGGTACTGATAATTCATTCCAAGATGCGGCCGATGTGGCCAGGAGGATTGAGATGATTCTGTCACAGGGAGGTGGTCAGGGGGATGACAAGAGGCCCCATCAATTTGGTAAATACAGTGGAGCCTCATCTGGAGGCAGGGATTCTTTCGGTAGAGGCTATCCACCCTGACCTTTTCAGTCGGCACTTCAGGTATCTCACCGTGCACCGCCAGCCCCTATTAGTGCACCACCAGCACCTATCAGTGCACAGCCACTTCAGAGCTACCAAGGTGGTTATCAAGGTCGTCAGGGACAGTTCTAGAGTCATCAGCCACATCAGCAGAGACCTTGTTATTCTTGTGGTGTTCATGGGCACATTGCGAGGTATTGCCCCAGGGTTTCTGGTAGTTCTCAGTATCAGGGTTCTCGCTCCATGGTCCCCGCAGTAGGTACACCCCTACCCCCTCATTCAGCTAGGGGTGGTGGTCGTGGTGCTAGAGGTGGAGGTCAGACTCATAGAGGTGGAGGGAAGGCCATGAGAGGTAGAGGTCAGCCCATAGCCGGTAGAACAAGAGATGTGCAGGTTGGAGGGTCTCAGCCCCGGTGCTATGCTTTTCCTGCCCGTCCTGATGCTGAGGCTTCTGACGCAGTTATTACATGTACGGTTTTAGTTTGCAGCCGATAGGCTTCGGTGTTATTTGATACGGGTTCTACATTCTCCTATGTGTCTTCATATTTTGCCCCTTATTTGAGAATGCCTCGTGATTCCTTGAGTACTGTTGTGCATGTGTCTACACCGGTGGGTGATTCTATAGTGGTAGATCGAGTCTACCGTGCTTGCTTAGTAGTTATTGGTGGTCCGGAGACTCAGGTTGATCTTTTGCTTCTTGATATGGTTGACTTTGATGTTATATTGGGGATGGATTGGTTATCCCCCTATTATGCTATTCTGGACTGTCATGCCAAGACAGTGACCTTCGCCTTGCCAGGGTTACCTTATTTGGAGTGGAGGGGGACTCCTAGTCATTCTTCTAGTATAGTTATTTCTTATATGAAGGCTCGGCGCATGGTCGAGAAGGGTTGTTTGACCTATCTGGCCTATGTTCGTGATTCTAGTGTCGAGGTTTCTTCCCTGGAGTCCGTGCCCATAGTTCGTGAGTTTCCATAGGTATTCCCTGTTAACCTGTCGGGTATGACACCCGACAGGGATATTGACTTTTGTATTGAGGTAGCTGAGGGAACTCAGCCTATTTCCACTCTGTCGTATCGTATGGCCCCGCCAGAGTTGAAGGAATTGAAGGAGCAGTTGCAGGATTTGTTGGATAAAGGCTTCATTAGGCCTAGTGTTTCTCCTTGGGGTGCTCCAGTGTTGTTTTTCAAGAAGAAATATGGCTCGATGAGGATGTGTATTGACTACCGGCAGTTGAATAAGGTTACTATTAAGAACAAGTATCCTTTGCCGAGGATTGATGATCTCGTTGACTAGCTTCAGGGTGCAACGGTGTTCTCCAAGATAGACTTGAGATCTGGTTATCATCAACTGAGGATTAGGGCTTCTGATGTCCCTAAGACAACTTTTCGCACTCGTTATGGGCACTATGAGTTTTTGATGATGTCTTTTGGGTTGACTAATTCCCTCGCTGCATTCATGGAGTTGATGAACCGAGTGTTCAGGCCTTATTTGGACTCGTTCGTTATTGTTTTGATTCATGATATATTGATATACTCTTGAAGCCGAGAGGAGCATGAGCATCACCTTAGAGTCATCCTCCAGACTCTGCGGGATAGTCAGTTGTATGCCAAATTCTCCAAGTGTGAGTTTTTGGTGAGTTCAATTGTATTTCTAGGCCATGTGGTTTCATTTATGGGTATTCAGGTAGATCCCAAGAAGATTTCAGCAGTTAGAAATTGGCCTAGGCCCACTTCAGCTACAGAGATTTGGAGCTTCTCGGGCTTAGCAGGGTATTATCGCCGGTTCGTGGAGGGCTTTTCATCTATCGCAGCCCCGATGACCAGGTTGACCCAGAAGAGTGCTCAGTTCAGGTGGTCTGATGAGTGTGAGGCGAGCTTTCGGAAGCTCAAGATAGCCTTGACCACGGCACCAGTGTTAGTATTGCCCTATGGTTCAGGACCGTATACCGCGTATTGTGATGCTTCACGGGTTGGCCTTGGTGAAGTGTTGATGCAGGACGGCAAGGTTATAGCCTATGCTTCTCGTTATATGAAGATTCATGAGAAGAACTATCCAGTTCATGATTTAGAGCTTGCAGCTATTGTTCACGCTTTGAAGATTTGGAGGCACTATCTGTACGGAGTGCCATGTGAGGTTTTCACGGACCATAAGAGCTTGCAGTATCTGTTCAGACAGAATGAGTTGAACATGAGGCAGAGGAGATGGTTAGAGTTGCTGAAGGATTATGATATTACCATTCTTTATCATCCGGGGAAGGCCAATGTGGTGGCCGATGCTTTGTGTCGGAAGTCAGTCAGTATGGGCAGTCTAGCTTATTTATCAGTCGGGGAGCGACCTCTTGCGTTGGATGTTCAGGCTTTAGCCAACCAATTTGTGAGATTAGAGGTTTCTGATACTGACAGTGTGTTGGCCCATACCGTGGCCCGTTCTTCATTGTATGATCGTTTTCGAGCCAGGCAGTATGATGATCGTTATCTATGTACCCTTAGAGATACGGTTCAGCACAGAGGTGCCAAGCAGGTCACAGTGGATTATGAGGGAGTTCTGAGGATGCAGGGCCGTATTTGTGTGCCCAATATTGATGGCATTCGTGAGTTGAAACTTCAGGAGGCCCATAGTTCCCGGTATTCCATTCATCCGGGCGCCGCAAAGATGTACCAGGACTTGCGGCAGCATTATTGGTGGCGTTGAATGAAGAAGGATATTGTAGCGTATGTAGTTCAGTGTTTGAACTGTTAGCAGGTTAAGTACGAGCACTATAGACTCGGTGGTTTGATGCAGCAGATTCAGCTTCCTGAGTGGAAGTGGGAGCGTATCACCATGGACTTTGTAGTTGGGCTCCCACGGACTCAGAGGATGTTTGATGCGGTTTGGGTTGTTGTGGATAGGCTGACCAAGTCAGCACATTTCATTCCGGTATCAGTGTCGTATTCAGCAAAGAAGTTGGCAAAGATTTACATTAGAGAGATTGTTAGATTGCATGGTGTGCCCATATCCATTATATCAGACCGAGGTACTCAGTTTACCTCCCATTTTTGGAGAGTATTTCAGCGAGAGTTGGGCACACAGATTGATTTGAGCACAACATTTCATCTTCAGACGGATGGACAATCCGAGCGTACTATTCAGATTTTGGAGGATATGTTGCGGGCCTGTGTCATTGATTTTGGTGGTTCATGGGACCAGTTCTTGCCTTTAGCTGAGTTTGCCTACAACAACAGCTATCAGTCAAGCATTCAGATGGCTTCGTATGAGGCGTTGTATGGTAGACGGTGTCGATCTCCAGTTGGATGGTTTGAGCCGGGAGAAGCTCGATTGTTGGGTTCTGAGTTAGTCCAGGATGCCTTGGACAAGGTGAAGATTATTCAGGATAGACTTCGTACAGCTCAGTCCAGGCAAAAGAGTTATGCGGATCGCAGGGTTCGAGATTTGGCTTTCATGATATGAGATCAGGTGTTTCTTCGGGTGTCGCCTATGAAGGGCATGATGAGGTTCGGAAAAAATGGCAAGTTGAGCCCTATGTACATTGGTCCATTTGAGAATTTGGACAAGGTAGGAGAGGTGGCCTACAGACTTGCCTTGCCACCACATTTATTAGCCGTGCATCCAGTGTTGCGCGTATCCATGCTCTGGAGGTACATTGCAGATCCATCTCATGTTCTCGACTTCAGCGGTGTCCAGTTGGACCAGGATTTGACTTATGAGGAGGAGTCGATAGCCATATTAGCTAGGCAGGTTCGCTAGTTGAGATCGAAGAGTTATCCTTCGGTTCATGTTCAGTGGAGAGGTCAGCCTGCTGAGGCAGCTACCTGGGAATCCGAGTTCGATATGCGGAGCTGTTATCCCCATCTTTTCTCGGACTCAGGTACCTTTCTATGTTCGTTTGAGGAAGAACGTTTGTTTTAGAGGGAGATTGTGATGACCTAAAAGGTCATTCTGTGTTAATTTAGCTAAATCTGTGTTCCGAGGCAATGAAAGCCTCCGTTAATCTCACCTCGATATGCCTGCGCAGCCCGGGCGTATAGCCGGGAAGCTTTTATGTGAAAACTTGATAAAAAGTTGAAATTTATAATAATTAATTGATTAGAGTTGACTTTGGTCAACATTTTTGGTAAAGCGGACCCGGACCCGTGATTTGACGGTCCCGGAGGGTCTGTAGGAAAATATGGGACTTGGGCGTATGCCCGGAATCGAATTCCGAGGTCCCAAGTTTGAGAAATGAATTTTTAAAGAAAATTATTTTCTGAAAATAATAAAGACTTTTGAAAATGAATTTTTATGTGAAACCTTTGTTACCGGGCCTGTATTATGGTTGCGGAGCCCGGAACAGGATTAATATGTGTTATATGAGCTATCTGTAAAATTTGGTGTAAAACGGATCAATCGATGGGAACCTCGAAGCTGTTTGGGGCAGGAGAAAACTCATATTAAGCACTGCCCCAGCATTAACTGGTACAAGGAGGAGGCACGATAGCGAAGATCAATCCATCTCAATCTACAAAAAGCATGACGTGTTTCGGATCAAAAATGAAAAATTTGATAGTTTATGAAGATTGAGAAAATTTTATAGATTTTGGAGTTTAATTCATTGTTTTTGAAGTTATTTTGGTGGTTTCATTACTCGAATCCGTAGGATGATTTTGAGGTCGTGTACACGTTGGGTTTGAGGTTCCGAGGGCTCGGGTGAGTTTCGGGTAGGTCCCGGGAGGTCTTTAGGCTTAAAATATAGTTGTTGGAGGTCACATAACTCAGATCTCTAAACTTACCACCGAGGTCCGCAGTCTTTCTTCACGGACCGCACTTAGGGCTTAGCGACCGCGGTCATTTTTTCGCGGTCCGCAGTGGAGGAGTTGGGCCACTGAAGGGGCTCAGCACCGGTACTATGCTTTTCCTGCTCGTCTTGATGCTGAGGCTTCTGACGCAATTATTACATGTACGGTTTCAGTTTGCATCCGAGAGGCTTCGGTGTTATTTGATCCGAGTTCTATATTCTCCTATGTGTCTTTATATTTTTTCCCTTATTTGAGCATGCCCCGTGATTCCTTGAATACTGTTGTGCATGTGTCTACACCGGTGGGTGATTCTATAGTGTTAGATCGAGTCTACCGTGCTTTCTTAGTAGTTATTGGTGGTCTGGAGACTCAGGTTGATCTTTTGCTTCTTGATATGGTTGACTTTGATGTTATATTGGGGATGGATTGATTATACCCCTATTATGCTATTCTCGACTATCATGCCAAGACAGTGACCTTGGCCTTGCCAGGGTTACCTCGTTTGGAGTAGAAGGGGACTCTAAGATAGACTTGAGATCTGGTTATCATCAACTGAGGATTAGGGCTTCTGATGTCCCTAAGAAAGCTTTTCGCACTCGTTATGGGCACTATGAGTTTTTGATGATGTCTTTTGGGTTGACTAATGCCCCCGCTACATTCATGGAGTTGATGAACCAAGTGTTCAGGCCTTATTTGGACTCGTTCTTTATTGTTTTCATTGATGATATATTGATATACTCTCGCAACAAAGAGGAGCATGAGCAGCACCTTAGAGTCGTCCTCCAGACTCTGAGGGATAGTCAGGTGTATGCCAAATTCTCCAAGTGTGAGTTTTGGTTGAGTTCAGTTGCATTTCTAGGCCATGTGGTTTTATCAAAGGGTATTCAGGTAGATCCCAAGAAGATTTCAGCAGTTAGAGATTGGCCTAGGCCCACTTCAGCTACATAGATTCGGAGCTTCTTGGGCTTAGTAGGGTATTATCGTCGGTTCGTAGAGGGCTTTTCATCTATCGAAGCCCCGGTGACCAGGTTGACCCAGAAGAGTGCTCAGTTCAGGTGGTCTGATGAGTGTGAGGCGAGCTTTCAGAAGCTCAAGACAGCCTTGACCACGGCACCAGTGTTAGTATTGCCCTAAGGTTTAGGACCGTATACCGTGTATTATGATTCTTCACGGGTTGGGCTTGGTGCAATGTTGATGCAGGACGGCAAGGTTATAGCCTATGCTTCTCGTCAGTTGAAGATTCATGAGAAGAACTATCCAGTTCATGATTTGGAGCTTGCAGCTATTGTTCACGCTTTGAAGATTTGGAGGCATTATCTGTACGGAGTGCCATGTGAGGTGTTCACGGACCATAAGAGCTTGCAGTATCTGTTCAGACAGAAAGAGTTGAACATGAGGCATAGGAGATGGTTAGAGTTACTGAAGGATTATGATATTACCATTCTTTATCATCCGGGGAAGGCCAATGTGGTGGCCGATGCTTTGAGCCGGAAGTCAGTCAGTATGGCAAGTCTAGCTTATTTATCAGTCGGGGAGCGACCTCTTGTGTTGGATGTTCAGGCTTTAGCCAACCAATTTGTGAGATTGGAGGTTTCTGAGACTGGCAGTGTGTTGGCCCATACCGTGGCCCGTTCTTCATTGTATGATCGTATTCGGGCCAGGCAGTATGATGATCGTTATCTATGTACCCTTAGAGATACGGTTCGGCACGGAGGTGCCAAGCATGTCATAGTAGATGATAAGGGAGTTCTGAGGATGCAGGGTAGTATTTGTGTGCCCAATATTGATGGCATTCGTGAGTTGATACTTCAGGAGGCATATAGTTCCCGGTATTCCATTCATCCGGGCGCCGCAAAGATGTACCAGGACTTGCAGCAGCATTATTGGTGGCGTAGAATGAAGAAGGATACTGTAGCTTATGTAGTTCGGTGCTTGAACTGTCAGCAGGTTAAGTATGAGCACCAGAGACCCGGTTGTTAGATGCAGCAGATTCAGCTTCCTGAGTGGAAGTAGGAGCGTATCACCATGGACTTTGTAGTTGG
>ML281959.1:0-47102 GCA_005239495.1 Nicotiana undulata | reverse complement strand
CTAACTCTATCAAATACAGTATCGAGTGCCAGTCGTGCCTCCCCTAGTTTGGGGGCGTGACAATATCCATGCAATGCCCGATAATCACTCCTCAATGAAGGCCTACACGTTGCATTAGCGCACATGCCATCATATCCTTTTCTACCCATTATCCCACCCCTTAGTGGTTATTAATATAGTTTTATTTAACGAACTCTAAGCGTGTTGTTACCCGTCCCTTCCTTGTGGCCACGGAGGAGTTTAGGACCTCTAAATCTGGGAAGTTCTAGACAACCCCTAAGGTATTTTAAAAGGGAAAAATCTAGGCAACAACAAATAACAAGTAGGACCAGCATATAGGGAAAAGAAGCAGTTACGAGGCTCATGTTTATCTCCACATGTATGTAGCAAATAAACAGCACGTCTCAAACACATATTCAGGTAATTAACATAGAAAAGAATCCTAAGGCAGGATGTCTAGGTGATCATTAATACACATAATATGCAACATTCTTTCACAAACTTAATGGCAGGGTCCTAATGAGTTTGCCTACTGATTTTAAAACCTGTAAGACTTTAAGAAATAAACAATCAGAACTCAGTTTCCAGTTTTTACATAGAGATTAATTACCTAAGGCTTGCCTAGGCGTGGGACTGTATGCAATCACAATTACAAGAATTGTTAAACGGTTTAGAAGTTGTTAACCTACAAAAATGTTGTTCTAGGTGATAATGACTTAAAAGGGTGATTTGCATCAATTTATGTTCAGAAACATGAAATCTATATGTGGAGGCTGTTTTTATACCTTTTCAGGGTCATTTACTTATTTTAATCGAACTGGGCATATTCAAATGAATGCAAACAGAATTCCTAGAACATGATATCTAAATGCATACATGAATGATAGTTTTATTAAGACAGGGTTATTAGCCTAACAGTAGGATTTCTAAGTGAAAACACTTGTGCCAAATTAAAGCATGGAATAGTACTGTAAAGTATGCTGAAGCAATAAACGTGGAGTCCTAAGAACATGATATCTAATGTAGGTATGCAAATGAACACATCAATCCTAAAACATGGCTTCTAATGCAGATTCGCAGAATATAAAGCCTATAGCATGTTTTCTATCCAATATTACCAACAATATCATACAGCTACCCTCCCATTTTCACTAGCCACCCCAATATCTGTTTACAATTAATTATTACAGACCAATGGCTGAAGGAATTACATAAATGAAGAATAAATTAACTATAGGGAGCCTGAAGTAGGCCCAAAGAACACCTGATAATGTCAGGCCTTCAATAGTCTCAAATGCCAAGGATTTCATAGTCAAATTCATGTCCAGGTGTATCAGAGTTCCCTAAGGACCTCAAGGATCCCGGGCAGTGCTCACACCTAGACTTTTCATAACAGGGATTGAGTAAGTGCAGTGTGGAATGGCCAGCCCCAGTGTGCCAGAGTTCAAAGAGACCTCAATAGGATCCCAAGGCAGTACACGCACTGGAGGGGCAGAACCTATGGACTTAAGAGTAAAGTGAGAGTGCTTGACATAGTTTTGAAAAAGTTTTGACAAGGAAAACAATACAGAAATGACTCTAGAGGTAAAGAGGTTTTTTTGAAAAGCAAGAACTACTTTAGTAGTAAAGTAGTTTGAAAACAATGTGAACACTTATAGAAAATCAGCAAACAACCTAATTGGCTATAGAACAAACAGGTCCAACATCACTTAACAACAAATTTTCACACAGGGGTAGTGGGAATTGGGGACATATAGAATATATTAATGGGTAGTGGAGCATATAAACAATAGGGTGCACAGAAATTTTCAAGCGTTTTATAGGATTAAGAAGTTAGTTATAAAATAAGTGGTAGGGACATAGAGAAAGGATCACAGAATAGTCGTATGAGAAGCATATTACACTGGACAAGTTAAGCACATAACTAGAGTTACTAGACAACTTAGCAAAGCAGATTAAGCAAGAACCTAAGTAAACATATGAGCCAACCATCACAAGTATTCCTAGTTCAAACACGCCGACATACATAACAAGCATATTGAAACATTTTGGATAAAGCAGTAGGCAGAATTAGACATACTAATCATAGGTTTAACAGAACCAAATTCAGACATGCTAGGTGAAACAGTGATTAGGCAATGTAATTTAGACAGGCTAGTTACATACTCAGCAACATGATAGTAAACAAGAAACAAGATTGGAATTCATAACTAATGGACTAAACAGAAATGAAACACACAGGGTTTTGGATTTTGAAATTGAATTAGGACATACCAGTTAAGGAGAGAAAACACAGAGTATAGAGTATATGTGGTGCAATAGCTAGTCTTGGCTTACATCCGGCTAGGTTAGTGAAGATTGAAAATAACAAAGAAGAACAGAGAGAGAGCTTTTAAGTGTAAGAGAGTTATGAACTAATGTCCTTGTGTAGAAGTGAGAATAGAGGAGAGTATATATAGCAGTTGAGATCTAGACAGAATAAGGTAAAGAATCAATTATGTAGAAATTAGGGAAATTTACAGCTTCAGTCAACATAAAATCAACAAAGTCTCCCATAATCAAGGGGTAATCAATTAATGGTAATGAGGAGGACAGGTATTTAAAGAAAGAAATCAAATAAACTTAGGTACGGAGTAAGTAATTAGGGGTAAATAAACAATAGTTTAACTTAAGGAAACAATCGGTAAGAATCATCGAGTATCACAGTTGATCAAAATAAGGCAAGAAATAATTCAAAAGGTGTAAAAATAGGGAAATAATCGAGAAATTAGCACATAGGTATCAGTACAGCAAATCAGTGAATCAAATATTCAAAACAACGTTGATTTAAGGAGAAAAATATAGGTTTTCCATGAATAAACAAACAGACTGAATACAGACACATAGAATCAATCGAGAAATCGAACCAGGAACCCTAATAAAGGCACATTAGGGTAAAATCACAAGATGTTCATATTAAACGAAGAAGAAATCATGTAAACTAAGGCACAAAACAAAATCATGTAGCAAATAACACGGACAAGCTCAGAATCCAAACGAAAATGCCAAAATCAGGAGTTTTAGCATAAACTAGTTAGGGTTGAGGTAAACTCAACATAATCAGTCGAAAACACATAAGAACAGGAGATTAAACACTTAAAGTTAGAAAACGTTTTGAAGAAAGGATTTTCAGGAAACCCTAGTTTAGGAAAATGACAAGGCACTCGAAAATCAGAAGATCCTCATAAAAATAAGTGAAAATAAGTTCGACCGTTCTCAGATTTGTACAGATCTGAGAAGTCCAAAGGACGAAATTAGGGTTTTACAAAATAACACAGAGATGAAGATATAGGATTAGAAACTCATTGGTTTAAGGCAAAATAAGAAGATCTTACTAGAAATTGAACCAGAGTAGCCTGAGACAGGCAAGAAAGAACCAAAGTCGTAAGTGGACTGACCCTGGTCCCTTGAGGACCTTAGAGACGGCAGTACCCAGCATAAGAGAGACCCTTAAAGGTCTGAGGGTGGTGAGAAACCACCATGGACGGCGTTAGAGAGTGACGACGAGGGGGGAATCAGGGTTGGAATTAGAGAGCATTTGAGAGGAGGGGAGGTGAGTGAAGGCGGGGTGANGGGGGGGGGGGGTAGTCTTTAGGTTTAATTATGGTAGGAGTAATTTGGACCGTTGATAAAAAATGATCAACGGCCAGGATTCAATAAAACCTGGGTCGGGTTAGGTAAGGGGTTTGGGCTTGGGCTTGGGTTTATTGGGCCGACTTATAAGGGTGTTTGGGCTAGTTAATTAGGCTGAATTAAAATTAAAAAAATGGCAATTTGTTAAATACCCCAAATAAATTAGTTAAAATAATTTGTAAAATAATCACTATTTATAAAAAAAAAAGAATTTCATGCATAGAAATATTTTAAAATGGTTATTTAGTATTTAAAAATACAAAAGACTGATTTCTGGTAAAAATAACAGAAAATTATATGCATGGGCTATAATTACAAAGTTATTGCAATCATAGCCAAAAAGGTGCCAATTTGGCTATTTATGGAATGATTTGGACTCAATAGGACCATAATAGTAATATTAAATCAAGAGATTTTTGAAATCATTTGTGATGCAGTTTTATAATTATTTATTAAAAATAAAATACTGAGCAAATTAATAAAAATATAAAAAAATTGGGGGAAAATACCAATTGATGCTAATGCATGATTTTGAAAACATATATGCATTTTAAAAATTATTTTGGGAAAAAATTGGATATCAACAGCTGCCTCTCTTTACTCGTAAAGGATGAAAGAGTTGTCGGATAAAGATATGATGGCCAATTTTGCCGAGCGAAACGGTTTGAGAGATTTAGGCCGCACTCTGGCTTCTGAGCTGCCTACATATCCCTTGTTTTACAGGAATCAGGCCGAGTGTAGTTCTGGATTCATCGGCGAAATATACCGATGAAGTCATCGCAAGAACGAACGCAATATCTCGGGATAGGTGAAAGAATGGTTTATGGGAGAAGTCAAGTTTGTGATAGCTGAAGGAATTGGGGCGAGATTGCTCCTGTTGGGATAGCAGTTGCTTGTCGGGTCACCTGCAAATAGAGAGATACTACAAGCATATATCTATGCAGAAATATAAACATGATGCAGATTCCCTTCGGACCATGAAAGTCATCTTCAGACGGTTAGGGATGACGTCCTTAGACCATGATGTCCTAGACCATGAATTGATCGGTGAGAGATTTCGCAGGCCATGAAATGATGTTCTCGGGCCATGAAGATGGTGCCTCCGAACTATGACGCCTTTGAATAATGAATTGCAAACTTGAGAGATCCTCAGGTCATGACATGGTGTCTTCCGGCTATGAGGATGATGCCTTTAGACTATGACGCCTTTGGACAAGTTGGCGATATTTCAGCCCATGAGATGCAACAATATGATGTCAACAATACAAGGCTTAGTCTTGTGAAATGAAGGGCAGAGCTTAGCTCGAAAGAGGAGCAAAGTAGATAATGTCGGAGAGACAACGCTTAGTCTCGGTGAAAGAATGTAAATTAGAGGTAGGGCTTAGTCTCGTGCAGGTATGGAGACAGAGCTTAGTCTCATGCAAATGAAGGCCGAGATTAGCCTTATGCAGATGGAGGCAAATCTTAGCCTCATGCAAATGAAGGCAAAGATTAGCCTTATGCAAGGTGAAGGCAGAGATTAGCCTTATGCAGATGAAGGCGGAGATTGGCCTTATGCAAGGTGAAGTCAGAGATTAGCCTTATGCAAGGTGAAGGAAGAGAGATTAGCCTTATGCAAGGTGAAGGCAGAGATTGGCCTTATGCAGATGAAGGCAGAGATTAGCCTTATACAAGGTGAAGGCAGAGATTAGCCTTATGCAAGGTTAAGATAGCGTTAAGCCTCATGCAGATAAAGGCAGAGATTGGCCTTATGCAAGGTGAAGGCAGCAATTAGCCTTATGCAAGGTTAAGGCAGAGATTAGCCTTATGCAAGGTGAATTCAGAGATTAGCCTTATGCCAGGTGAAGGAAGCGATTAGCCTTATGCAAGGTGAGGGCAACGTTTAGCCTCATGCAGAAAATAGAATAAATAGCAGATAGTAGCAAAATTTCTTAACTGGTAGCAGATTGGTGGCGCGATCGTTACAAAGAATGTGACTTCAAGGCATGTGTATCCTCATTGCTGCATCCAAAGAAAAATCATGAGTACTGTAGATGGGGAGGTTGATTCGTGTCCCCGCCGGCTTTGCTTCACTTGCTTTGCTTGGTCTGGAGATCCTGTTTAAGTCATCGGGGTAGCGTTTGGCTAAACAGAGTTACCTTACAAGCAAGCATGCATCGTTTTGTAAAGACATAGTGAAAATATATTTTAAGAAATTTAGATGAACCGATGACCGTGACAAGATCCGAGACATTGCAACCTATTTTGCTATGGAATTTTGAGGGTCCTCCTCAAAATTCTGCCCTAGTTAGACGGATTGGCGTCCCTGACTGTTGTACATGTTGCGATCGGCTGAACTTGCTTCAGAATTTTGAGGGTCCTCCTCAAAATTCTGCCTCAATTTTTTATTGCGTGGAAAATAAGATTTTTATTGATTACAGATTGAACCCATAGGGCTTCCTACGTATCCCATCTTAAGCGGGAATCAGGTCGGGCGTAGTTCAATTTACATCATTTGAGAAAAGCATAAAGAGTTACATATAGTATCGCTTGATTGCATCTGAATTGATCGATTTTGGCCAGACTTATCCGTCCATTTCTGCAAGTATGAGAGCTCCTCATGTCAGTACTCTATGAACCATGTAAGGGCCTTGCCAGTTGGGAGAGAATTTACCTTTGGCTTCATCTTGATGTGGGAAGATCTTCTTTAACATCAGCTGCCCTAGAGTGAATTGTCTAGGCTTGACTCTTTTGTTGAAAGGTCTGGTCATTCTGTTCTGATAAAGTTGTCCGTGGAACACTGCATTTTTTATTTTCCCGTCTATGAGGGCTAGTTGCTCATAACGGCTCCTTATCCATTCTGCATCGCTGAGCTCGACTTCTTGTATGATTCTCAAAGAAGGAATCTCCACTTCGGCAGGAATAACAACTTTCGTACCATAAACCAGCAAGTAGGGAGTTTCCCCAGTTGATGTGCAGGTTGTGGTGTGGTATCCCAATAAGGAAATGACAGCTTTTTGTGCCACTGTTTGTGATTTTCTACCATCTTTCTCAGTATCTTCTTGATATTCTTGTTGGCGGCTTCTACAACCCCGTTCATCTAAGGTATATAGGTCATGGAATTCTTGTGCTTGATTTTGAAAGTCTCGCACATGGCCTTCATTAGATCACTGTTGAGATTGGAGGCATTGTCAGTGATGATTGATTCTGGAACTCCAAATCGACAAGCAATCTGTACGCGGACAATGTCTGCCACGACTTTCTTAGTCACTGCTTTGTAAGATTCTTATTCGACCCAGTTGGTGAAATAATCAATAGCTACCAAGATGAACATGTGTCCATTTGAGGGGGTAGGCTTGATCGGTATAGTTTGCTTTCTTGGAGTCTCTTGCTCTGTTCTTTATATTGTGGTATCAGAGCCAGCCCATCCCTTCGGAGGGAGGAACAGGTTTACTAAATATGTCTGAGTCGTTTCCATCATCCTCTTCCTTAGCAAAAATGAATATGTCTCCTACTCTATATAAAACTTTGTCCAAAAAATATGATTATCTCTATGAAGTAGATATCCTATCCGATGAACAAAAAGTATCTTCAACTGAACTACCCCTTATAAACCCTTATTCTGCTTTTGCCAAAAAATCATTTGCACCATGGACCCAAATCCATTCCTTAGTCCAACATAAACCAAAAGGAGTGAAGGAATAAGTTGCTGCCTCAAAACTTGACCAGCATCATATTCTTGCCACTCGAGAGGAACAGTTTATTACCCTCCAAATTCTAGATGATTTTCCCAGACAGTGGAGAGACCATGGTTTTACCCATATCCATTTTGGTGCTATCCGTATTGCTCTGACTTATCATGGAAGAAAAGGTCAACCTGTTGTTGCTCGACTTTCTCTTCTAGACACAAGATATTTGGAGTACCAACATGCAAATTTGGGTACTGCAGAAGTTACCTTGAATGCAGGGACTGTTTTCATAACCATCTTTCCAAATTTCAATATGTCCCTTTACGACCCATACTTAACCGAAGCCCTAAAAATCCAGGTCCAAATTCAAGGTGCCCCACAAGCCAAAGATTCTATCCAAGCCACTCTTCATCACCAAATAGCATGGCGAGTCCAAAATCATGCCATGGATCTTTGCCTTCCCGGAGGAGAAAATGCTTTACTCTTGAATATTGATGCTACTAAAGGAAATACCATGTGCACCCAAATACCCAGACAAATTTCCAGAGATGAGCTTGTCAAAATTCTTCCTGATTCCTGGATCACAAATTATGAAAGGTTAAGGGAACCAGAAGAACCTCTACAATCTGGTGAGCCAACTTTTACCAAAAGAAATGACAAAACTGTTTCCATAAGCTTTGACCATTCCCATCTCAAAAAACCCAATAAAACCATTTTTTCTTGCCAAATGATCCAACCCAAAGACACAAACCCTGACCCTGACCCTGAAAGGGAACCCTTCTGGAATATACAAACTATCATGGAAGAACATGACTGGTGTAGACACTTTGACAAAGACGACAAAAGAGTTTGGTGGTACAAATGCCCCTTTACGGGAAACTGCCCATGGGATCTCGATTGCGATTGCCAAGACTGTTTGGAAGATCCAATTGGAGAATATGATGAACACTACCAATGTCACCGGGAAATATTTGATCGCAACGAGCCCAAGCAAAAATCCAAGAAAAAAGGGAAAACTACTGAAAAGCAGTTTTGAGCCAAATATGAAAACAAAGACCCTTCAATTGGTTCATTAAGACGTCCAGGTAAATATGAATTTCTGGTCAGTTATAAACCCGAAGAATGGCCAAAATTACCAAAAAAATTCACTCCAAGTTGGGAAGATAGTGAAATCACCCCAGAATCCAAAATGCCACCTGAACCTAAAACTCCATCAACCCAAAAGTCCAAACTCCCACAAATATTCATGATGAGCCCTTCAAGTTCCAGTCATACCCAAGATTTTCCTCCACTTCAACCTTTTGAAAAAGAAGGTATCAATCATGCTCCAAAAATTCCCAAGAAAAATATAGTATTACCTTCTGGAGAAACCCCCCGCCCCCAACAAGTGACATCGAGGCAACAATGCACTGGCAATCAGAAAATTTCATCTGCCAAAATAAAGTGCTCAACAATATTGGCAACTCCATAAAAAACGTTTCCCATGCACAAAACAAGTTAATGAGCAAAGTGGAAACAATTGAGAAAAAGGTGGAGCAGACATCATCTCAGCATGCAGGACTAATCAAAACCTTGGAACTAAGATTGGCAAATTTACAATATGAGATTTGTCCGCCAGGAACTTCACTTTTCCAGTTCTTCCAACAACAACAAAAAGAAACAATTTCACTCAAAGAACAGATCCAACTTTTGAGAAATGGCCGCTTTGAGTCACAAAAAACCCCACATTTCCCTTCAAAACCTACCTTCTACCCCATGTCAGCCCAAGCATATTCCCCACAAAAAATGGACAACACTTTTTCTACTTTTCCTACTACCTCATACAATTCCATCTCTTTCACCCAACCCTTAAAAGAAGAAACTGAATTCGATATTGTAAAAATGGTTTGGGAAAGGAAAGATGCTCTTGCAGCAAAAAAACAAACCAAGAAAAGGCGAGACCAAGGAGACAATTCAAAAGGGTCCAACCCTGAAAGTCTAATGATTTCCGATCAGAAGATTCCGGACTTCTATGTTTCCCAGCCAAGAAACATGTCAGAAGGAGATACTACATGGTCAGAATCTCTAAATTCCTCTGACGATGATACAATGGAAGATAGCTTTCAATCAAGCAATGATTCCACAGAAAACTCTTCCGGAGAGGATGATCCCCCGATATTTGTGAGCCAACCAAGAGACCTAGAAATATTTGAAGTAGATGAGGATCAAGAAGGCATGACGGGTGAACCAATCCCAGAAAGAAGACAAGAACCCATGGCGTCAAAACCAGTTGGAACTGGATTCCACACTTTCACTTTAGATGACGTCAAAGTTTCAAAATAGCCTCAGAGGATCCAAGACTTCTATACTTGGATGGTGACCAACAATTTGGTGGAACGGGAAAAGTATATCATCCTGTCAGAACTAACTTCACGGTTCTCAGGAATCCTCAGAGATCGGTGGAATTCACTTGGGATTCAAGACAAAAATACTTTTCTTACATCCCAGGATTTCGCCTTCAACATCAAGATTCTACATGAAGTTTTCTGCGGAGATACTGGCCAAAGGCAGGAGAAAATGCGAAGACAACTTTTCGAGATGAAGTGTGTGTCATTCAAAAGAAATGACATTGACAGGCATTTTCAAAAAATGGCCAAAATATACTTTGAAATTGGCGGAGACATCAACCTGAAACAAGCATTTGTATCTTCCCTTCCAAAGCTGTTGGCGAGCCGAACCATAACCATCATTGAAGAAAAGTTTCAATCAATAACAGTCCCACAAGTCGACTACATCAAGCAAGCTATATTCGTAGCTTTGGAGGATATTTGTACGAAGCGCTCAACCCTAAAACAAATTATCCAGCACAACCCAACGCTAAACAAAGCATGTCGCAGATCTGATCTGATCACTGGATCAGGATGTTCCTGCAAAACATCTAGACGACAGAAAGGATTCAGGAGTTTCATATGGCCGAGAATTTCAGATGGAAAATCAAGGTCAAAGAAACACACAAAATATTTAGACGTAGAAGGCCAGGAAATTTTCACAAGAAAAACAGATGCTTTATTTGCCACAAGATTGGACATTTTGTAAAAAATTGTCCCCAATCAAGAAGATCTGTCAAACTACTTCAACAAATTGAAGATTATACTTGCATACATCTCGGAAAAGAGGAGGACCTTGAATCCATCTCTGTGGATGATGAACCTAGTGAAGAAACTCTATTCTCTCTGGATATCTATGAAGATCAAGGCAAGGATCACTATCAAATTTCAGAACCAGAGATCAAAGCCCAGAGGAGATCAACGCTCTCACAGTCGTTCCTCAAGTAGAACTCAAAGTCTATTCATCCAAATGGGATAGACCAATTCGAGTTATTGCTTTCATCGACACTGGAGCTGCTTCCTCACTCATAAATCATGCTGTTCTCCCGGAAGATCAATGGATGCCACACTTTAAGGATTTCAACACTGCATCAAATGGGATTCTGACTACCACTGTCATCACAAAGCATCCGGTCACAATTGAATTCTTTCCAGGACTAAAGTACAGAACCAGGCTGATAGGGTATGATGTACCAGGAAAAGACCTTATTGTTGGGTTCGACATTTACAAACAACTCAGAGATCAACTCCTGATCAAGGCTAACGGGATAGCTTTCAAGAAGCAGTTCAAACCTTATTATGAGATTCCAAGGCTATTCCAAGTCACCAATGATGAACAAATCAAAGAGATTGAGCAAAATCTCATTGAGAATTCATGTGCTGAATCCCACAAAAGACTTCATGAAGAAAGGGAAAAGCCCGTTATGGAAAAATGAAGAATTTTTTTATTAAGCTCCCTTTCAAGAAGAATGAAAACACCAATCCAACAAAAGCAAGTCATTCAGGCATGAATCCAGATCATCTCCAGCTTGCAAACAAAAAATGTGAAGAACTTTTGGAATTCGATCTAATAGAGCCATCGGATTCACAATGGGCATGTGAAGCATTCTACGTCAACAAAAGAGCTGAGCAAACAAGAGGAAAACTCAGGTTAGTCATTAACTACCAGCCACTAACCATTTCCTCCAAGATGATAAATTTCCTATCCCAAATAAACTCACTCTTTTCTCCCACCTAGCCAAGGCCAAATATTTTTCCAAGTTTGATTTAAAATCTGGATTTTGGCAATTGGGAATCCACCCTGAAGAAAGACCCAAAACTGGTTTTTGCATCCCCGATCATCACTTCCAATGGAAGGTCATGCCCTTCGGATTAAAAACTGCACCCTCCTTGTTCCAAAAAGCCATGATAAAAATATTCCAGCCCATCCTCCATACCTCTTTGGTTTACATTGATGACATCCTGCTATTCAGCTATACATTGGAGGAACATGTCAATTTGCTTCGTCAGTTTGAGGCATTGATAACACAATACGGGATAATGCTTTCAGCCAAAAAGATGGTTCTTGCCCAAAAGGAAATTGATTTTCTTGGAATGCATTTTATCCAAGGTGCATACAGTCCAGGACCACATATATGTCAAGAACTACTCAATTTTCCAGAGACCAACCTCACAACAAAGCAGATCCAACAGTTCTTGGGCATAGTAAATTATGTGAGAGATTTCATCCCAAATATCTCTACATATATTTCTCCACTCACAGACATGCTCAATAAAAATGCTCCATCATGGGGAAAGAAGCAAGATGAAGCAATCAGGGAAATAAAGGAGATTTCTAAAAATGTCAAGTCCCTCCACATCCCTTCAGACGGTAAGAAGATACTGCAGACTGATGCCAGCAATGAGTATTTGAGTGTCGTTCTATTCGAAGAAAAAGATGGCCAGAGGAAAATATGCGGATATGCCAGCGGAAAGTTCAAAGAAGCGGAGCAACATTACCACTCCACCTTCAAAGAAATCCTTGCAGTAAAAAATGGAATCAAGAAGTTCAATTTTTTCTTGATTCACACAGAATTTCTGATAGAGATGGATATGAAGGCCTTCCCAAAGATGATCCAGATAAATGCAAAAATTATCCCCAATCCTCAAATTCTCAGATGGGCTCAATGGTTCTCTCCATACAAGTTTCAAGTCAGGCACCTAAAAGGAAAGAATAATATTCTCGCAGATTTTCTGTCTCAACCGAAAGAATTTTCAAAGAGATTTTCCTCGGCAAAGCTGAAGCCTAAGCAAAACCCAACCAATCACATCTTCATGTTCTCAAATGTATCAGGAACAAGTTCATTGAAGCCAACAGATCATCCACCGTAGTTGTTCAACCTCATGGATCCCTTTGATCCGTCAATTCTTATGGAAAGAAGAACTTATTATGAGCTTCAAGTTTTTCGGCGACACGGAGGATCAATTCTCAAACCATACGGGGTCAATCCAGAATATCCGTTCTGCCAAATATTCATAGCTCAAGCCAAGGATTTTCCACAAGAATTATTATGGTTTTTCTGGTACCTATGTCATCAGTACTACATCTTCATGGAATTCAAGTGCAATGTCTTCAAAGATTTTGACAACATTGAACTAGCTCTTAAAGTGTTTCTATTATGGTTCAAGCCAAAAAGATATTGGGTGAAATGTTTCAGTGATTCCTACAATGCAAAGGTATTCATGTTCCATAGGCCGGTGAAGATTATTAATGGAAAAGTCCAGGCACAGGCAGAAGCGTCATTCTGGTGGAAATTTCCCGTGTCTATCTTATCCATGGAAGAAGAATACAGTGAAGCACAAAGAATTAGCTTCCAGCAAAATAGATGCATCCCGAAAGAAATATGGCCAAAAGATTGGGCAAGTTGGAATTATACCAACACTCATCCTCACTAGGAAAAAGTCTGAGAAGCAGCAAAAGAATATCAAACTCCGTATGAAATCATCCGGGAAAAAATAACTCAAGACATTTCCAGGTTAAGGTTGCGGATCACATCCCACAATCCAAAGGAGAAGGATATGCCGAAGGAGAACCTTCAAGTTCTAGGCGTTACTACACAAGATCTCTGAAAAGATGCCTAGAAGACAAACCAAGAAGATCAATGGAAGATAATTATCTAAATCCCTGTTAATCCTACCATAATCCTACATTACCTACCAAAAACCTTAAAAAATCATCTACCCATGCCAAGACAAAATTCCACATCCTTCCAAACCATCCGGGTCCCACTTTCACATTCTTTCACATTCCTTCGCATGCTTCGTCACATGCAGCACACCATTTTCACATGACTTCACATGCTTCCACAACCTTTCACATGCTAAACCACGTTAATTTCACCTCAGTCACATTTTTTCAAAAGCTTTTTAGTTGTTTTTCCTAAGGTCCTTCACATGTAAAAAAGGGACCCACTTGTAGATAAGTTTGCCATGTAAGATAGGTTTATTGTAATGTAAGTTTGTCCTGTAATAACCTCCTAGCCCGATATAAAGGAGGCCTGGTAGTAGTTGTAAGATCATCTTGCAATTATCTTGCAATCATCTTGTAAACTATCTTGTATCCTTTGTGATATATTACATATGAGTTCTTTCTAAAGTTCTCTCTTGTTCTTTCTTTCGAATGGATGGAAAGGCCGGTCCATGTATGAAAATAGAGTAAGAATACTCTAAGAAAGTTATCTTATTGTAGTACTAAAGTTTTCTTAGTTATAACAGTTGGGTTGATTATAGTACAAAAGTTTTCTGAGTTGTGTATCTTGGTAAGTCGTTCCTTATGGGTTGTTGAAGCCAGCCCCTTTGGTAGGAAATCTTTTGAGACTATAAGCAAATTAACTGTTAGTGTAGCTTGGCAATACCCAGCCCCTTTTGTAGGAAAACTTTCGTATCTATGATATAGTTTGCTTTCTTGTAGTCTCTTGCTCTGTTCTTTCCTCATACAATCCTATCTCTTTCACCCAACCCTTAAAAGAAGAAACTGAATTCGATATTGCAAAAATGGTTTGAGAAATGAAAGATTCGCTTGCAGTAAAAAAACAAACCAAGAAAAGGCGAGACCAAGGAGAAAGTTCAAAAGGGTTTAGGGTTTAGGGTTTAAAGAACAGAGCAAGAGACTCCAAGAAAGCAAACTATATCATAGATACGAAAGTTTTCCTACAAAAGGGGCTGGCTATTGCCAAGTTGCACTAACAGTTAATTTGCTTATAGTCTCAAAAGTTATCCTACCAAAGGGGATGGATTCAACAATCCATAAGGAACGGCTTGCCAAGCTACACAACTCAGAAAACTTTTGTACTATAATCAACCCAACTGTTATAACTCAGAAAACTTTCGTACTACAATAAGCTAACTTTCTTAGAGTATTCTTACTCTATTTTCATACATGGACCGGCCTTTCCATCCATTCGAAAGAAAGAACAAGAGGAAAATTTAGAAAGAACTCATATGTAATATATCACAAAGGATATAAGATAGTTTTCAAGATAATTTCAAGATGATCTTACAATTACTACCATGCCTCCTTTATATAGGGCTAGGAGGTTATTACAAGACAAACTTACATTAAAATAAACCTATCTTACATGGCAAACTTATCTACAAGTGGGTCCCTTTTTACATGTGAAGGACCTTAGGGAAAACAACTAAAAAGCTTCTAAAAACATGTGACTGAGGTGAAATTAACGTGGTTTAGCATGTGAAAGGTTGTGGAAGCATGTGAAGGCATGTGAAAATGGTGTGCTGCATGTGACGAAGCATGTGGAGGCATGTGAAAGCATGTGAAAGTGGGACCCGGATGGTTTGGAAGGATGTGGAATTTTGTCTTGGCATGGGTAGATGAATTTTTAAGGTTTTTTGGTAGGTAATGTAGGATTATGATGGGATTAACAGGGATTTAGATAATTGTCTTCCATTGATCTTCTTGGTTTGTCTTCTAGGCATCTTTTCAGAGATCTTGTGTAGTAATGCCTAGAACTTGAAGGTTCTCCTTCGGCATATTCCTTCTCCTTTGGATTGTGGGATGTGATCCGCAACCTTAACCTGGAAATGTCTTGAGTTATTTTTTCTCGGATGATTTCATACGAAGTTTGATATTCTTTTGCTGCTTCTCGGACTTTTTCCCAGTGAGGATGAGCGCTGGTATAATTCCAACTTGCCCAATCTTTTGGCCATATTTCTTTCGGGATGCATCTGTTTTGCTGGAAGATATTTCTTTGTGCTTTACTGTATTCTTCTTCCATGGATAAGATAGACACGGGAAATTTCCACCAGAATGACGCTTCTGCCTGTGCCTGGACTTTTCCATTAATAATCTTCACCGGCCTATGGAACATGAATACCTTTGCATTGTAGGAATCACTGAAACATTTCACCCAATATCTTTTTGGCTTGAACCATAATAGAAACACTTTAAGAGCTAGTTCAATGTTGTCAAAATCTTTGAAGACATTGCACTTGAATTCCATGAAGATGTAGTACTGATGACATAGGTACCAGAAAAACCATAATAATTCTTGTGGAAAATCCTTGGCTTGAGTTATGAATATATGACAGAACGGATATTCTGGATTGACCTCATATGGCTTGAGAATTGATCCTCCATGTCGCCGGAAAACTTGAAGCTCATAATAAGTTCTTCTTTCCATAAGAATTGACGGATCAAAGGGATCCATGAGGTTGAACAACTCTTGTGGATGATCTGTTGGCTTTAATGAACTTGTTCCTCATACATTTGAGAACATGAAGATGTGATTGGTTGGGTTTTGCTTAGGCTTCAGCTTTGCCGAGGAAAATCTCTTTGAAAATTCTTCCGGTCGAGACAGAAAATCTGCGAGAATATTATCTTTTCCTTTCAGGTGCCTGACTTGAAACTTGTATGGAGAGAACCATTGAGCCCATCTGAGAATTTGAGGATTGGGGATAATTTTTGCATTTATCTGGATTATCTTTGGGAAGGCCTTCATATCCATCTCTATCAGAAATTCTGTGTGAATCAAGGAAAAATTGAATTTCTTGATTCCATTTTTTATTGCAAGGATTTCTTTGAAGGTGGAGTGGTAATGTTGCTCCGCTTCTTTGAACTTCCCGCTGGCATATCCGCATATTTTCCTCTGACCATCTTTTTCTTCGAATAGCACTCCAATACTCATTGCTGGCATCAGTCTGCAGTATTTATTTACCATCTGAAGGGATGTAGAGGGATTTGACATTTTTAGAAATCTCCTTTATTTCCCTGATTGCTTCATCTTGCTTCTTTCCCCATGATGGAGCATTTTTCTTGAGCATGTCAGTGAGTGGAGAAATATATGTAGAGATATTTGGGATGAAATCTCTCACATAATTTACTATGCACAAGAACTGTTGGATCTGCTTTGTTGTGAGGTTGGTATCTGGAAGCTTGAGTAGTTCTTGACATATATGTGGTCCTGGACTGTATGCACCTTAGATAAAATGCATTCCAAGAAAATCAATATCCTTTTAGGCAAGAACCATCTTTTTCGCTGAAAGCATGATCCCGTATTGTGTTATCAATGCCTCAAACTGACGAAGCAAATTGACATGTTCCTCCAATGTATAGCTGAATAGCAGAATGTCATCAATGTAAACCAAAGAGGTATGGAGGATGGGCTGGAATATTTTTATCATGGCTTTTTGGAATAAGGAGGGTGCCGTTTTTAATCCGAACGGCATGACCTTCCATTGGAAGTGATGATCGGGGATGTAAAACCCAGTTTTGGGTCTTTCTTCAGGGTGGATTCCCAATTGCCAAAATAAAGATTTTAAATCAAACTTGGAAAAATATTTGGCTTTGGCTAGGTGGGAGAAAAGAGTGAGTTTATTTGGGATAGGAAATTTATCATCTTGGAGGAAATGGTTAAGTGGCTGGTTGTTAATGACTAACCTGAGTTTTCCTCTTGTCTGCTCAGCTCTTTTGTTAACATAGAATGCTTCGAATGCCCATTGTGAGTCCGATGGCTCTATTAGATCAAATTCCAAAAGTTCTTCACATTCTTTTTTTGCTAACTGGAGATGATCTGGATTCATGCCTGAATGACTTGCTTTTGTTGGATTGATGTTTTCATTTTTCTTGAAAGGGAGCTTAATAAAAAATTCTTCATTTTTCCATAACGGGCTTTTCCCTTTCTTCATGAAGTCTTTGTGGGATTCAGCACATGAATTCTCAATGAAATTTTGCTCAATCTCTTTGATTTGTTCATCATTGGTGATTTGGAATAGCCTTGGAATCTCAGAATAAGGTTTGAACTGCTTCTTGAAATCTATCCTGTTAGCCTTGATCTGGAGTTGATCTCTGAGTTGTGTGTAAATATCGAACCCAACAATAAGGTCTTTTCCTGGTACATCATACCCTATCAGCCTGGTTCTGTACTTCAGTCCAGGTGACTGTGGGACTGTTATTGATTGAAACTTTTCTTCAATGATGGTCATGGTTCGGCTCGCCAACAGCTTTGTAACGGAAGATACAAATGCTTGTTTCAGGTTGATGTCTCCGCCAATTTCAAAGTATATCTTGGCCATTTTTTGAAAATGCCTGTCAATGCCATCTCTTTTGAATGACACACACTTCATCTCGAAAAGTTATCTTCACATTTTCTCCTGCCTTTGGCCAGTATCTCCGCAGAAAACTTCATGTTGAATCTTGATGTTGAAGGCGAAATCCTGGGATGTAAGAAACGTATTTTTGTCTTGAATCCCAAGTGAATTCCACCAATCTATGGGGATTCCTGAGAACCGTGAAGTTAGTTCTGACAGGATGATATACTTTTCTCGTTCCACCAAATTTTTGGTCACCATCCAAGTATAGAAGTCTTGGATCCTTTGAGGCTATTTTTAAACTTTGACATCGTCTAAGGTGAAAGTGTGGAATCCAGTTCCAACTGGTTTTGACGCCATGGGTTCCTGTCTTCTTTCTGGGATTGGTTCACCCGTCATGCCTTCTTGATCCTCCTCTACTTCAGATATTTCTGGGTCTCTTGGTTGGCTCGTAAATATCGGGGGATCATCTTCTTCGGAAGAGTTTCATGTGGAATCATTGCTTGATTGAAAGCTATCTTCCATTGTATCATCGTCAGAGGAATTTAGAGATTCTGACCATGTAGTATCTCCTTCTGACATGTTTCTTGGCTGGGAAACATAGAAGTCCGGAATCTTCTGATCGGAAATTATCAGACTTTCAGGGTTGGACCCTTTTGAACTTTCTCCTTGGTCTCGCCTTTTCTTGGTTTGTATTTTTGCTGCAAAAGCATCTTTCCTTTCCCAAACCATTTTTGCAATATCGAATTCAGTTTCTTCTTTTGAGGGTTGGGTGAAAGAGATAGGATTGTATGAGATAGTAGGAAAAGTAGAAAAGGTGTTGTCCATTTTTGGTGGGGAATATTCTTGGGCTGACATGGGGTAGAAGGTAGGTTTTGAAGGGAAAAGTGGGGTTTTTTGTGACTCAAAGCGGTCATTTCTCAAAAGTTGGATTTGTTCCTTGAGTGAAATCATCTCTTTCTGTTGTTGTTGGAAGAACTGGAAAAGTGAAGTTCCTGGCGGACAAATCTCATATTGTAAATTTGCCAATCTTAGTTCCAAGGTTTTGATTAGTCCTGCATGCTGAGATGATGTTTGCTCCACGTTTTTCTCAATTGTTTCCACTTTGCTCATTAACTTGTTTTGTGCATGTGCAACGTTTTTTATGGAGTTGCCAATATTGTTGAGCACTTTATTTTGGCAGATGGAATTTTCTGATTGCCAGTTCATTGTTGCCTCGATGTCACTTGTTGGGGGTTTTTCTCCAGAATGTAATACTATGTTTTTCTTGGGGATTTTTGGAGCATGAGCGATACCTTCTTTTTCAAAAGGTTGAAGTGGAGGAAATTCTTGAGTATGGCTGGAACTTGAAGGGCGCATCATGAATATTTGTGGGAGTGTGGACTTTTGGGTTGATGGAGTTTTAGGTTCAGGTGGCTTTTTGGATTCTGGGGTGATTTCACTATCTTCCCAACTCGGAGTGAATTTTTCTGGTAATTTTGGCCATTCTTGGGGTTTATAATTGACCAGAAATTCATATTTACCTGGACGGCTTAATGAACCAATTGAAGGGTCTTTGTTTTCATATTTGGCTCGAAACTGCTTTTTAGTCGTTTTTCCCTTTTTTCTTGGATTTTGTTTTGGTCTTGTTGAGACCAAATCTTTCCCAGTGACGCTGGTGGTGTTCATCATATTCTCCAATTGGATCTTCCAAACAATCTTGGCAATCAGAATCGAGATCCCATGGGCAGTGTCCCGTAAAGGGGCATTTGTACCACCAAACTCTTTTGTCGCCTTTGTCAAAGTTTCTACACCTGTCATGTTCTTCCATGATAGTTTGTATATTCCAGAAGGGTTCCCTTTTAGGGTCAGGGTCAGGGTCAGGGTTTGTGTCTTTGGGTTGGATCATCTAGCAAGAAAAGATCGGTTTATTGGGTTTTTTGAGATGGGAATGGTCAAAGCTTATGGAAATAGTTTTGTCATTTCTTTTGGTAAAAGTTTTATATAGAGTAGGAGACATATTCATTTTTGCTAAGGAAGAGGATGATGGAAACGACTCAGACATATTTAGTAAACCTGTTTTGGGGGTACCTTTATCATATCTGTGTGTACCTGACATTGGTAGCATTTCTGAACATACTGGATGCAGTCTGTTTCCATGGTCATCCAGAAATAACCGGCTCTGAGTATATCTTTGGCCAAGACAAAGCCATTCATATGCGGGCCGCAGGTCCAACATGTATTTCTTCAAGTAGTTTAGAAGCTTCCTTTGCGTCGACACACCTCAGTAATCCCAAATAAGGAGTTCTCCTATACAGGATTCCTCCACTGTGAAAGAAACTGTTGGACAACCTCCGAAGCGTGCATTTCTGGATATGATTTGCATGCTCCGGGTACTTTCCCTTTGCCAAGTATTCCCTGATGTCGTGGAACCAAGGTTTCCCGTATGCTTCTTCTTCAACATGGGCACAATATGTCGGTTGGCTATGAATTTTCACCGGAATTGGATCAATGAAGTTCTTGTCTGGATGTTGTATCATGGATGACAAGGTGGCCAATGCATCAGCAAACTCACATTGAATCCTGGGAACATGCCGAAATTATGTTTTTGTGAACCTCTTTCTCAATTCCTGCACATGGTGCAGATATGGCAATATCTTGGAATTCTTGGTGGCCCATTCTCCTTGTACTTAGTGTATCAGCAAATCTGAGTCATCAATTACCTGCAGCTCCTGAATATTCATGTCGATGGCCATGTTGAGCCCTATTATGCAAGCTTCATACTATGCTATGTTGTTGGTGCAAGGAAATATGATTTTAGCAGATACCGGATAATGTTGGCCAGTTTTCTATATCAAGATAGCTCCAATGCCGACTCCTTTGAATTTCGATACTCCATCAAAGAACATCCTCCCGCCGTCTTAGGATTTAGCAATATCTTCTCCTATGAACAATACTTCTTCATCGGGAAATTACGTTTTCAGGGGTTCGTATTCTCCTCCTACAGGATATTCAGCAAGATGATCTTCTAGTGCTTGTCCTTTGACCGCTTTCTGAGTCACATAGACGATGTCAAACTCACTCAGCAGGATTTTCCACTTAGCCAGCTTGCCAGTGGGCATGGGCTTTTGAAAGATATAATTCAAGGGATCCATCCTTGATATGAGGTACGTCGTGTAGGCATAGAAGTAGTGTCTCAGCTTCTGAGCTACCCAGGTTAGAGCACAACAGGTACATTCCAACAGAGAGTACCATGCCCATATGGAGTGAACTTCTTACTCAGATAATAGATAGCTTTCTCCTTTCTCCCTGTCTCATCATGCTGCCCTAGAATGCAGCCGAAAGCTCCGTCTAGTACTGCAAGGTAGAGTAATAAGGGTCTACATGGCTTTGGCTGAACCAAAATCGTTGGTCTTGATAAGTACTCCTTGATTCTGTCGAAGGCCTTTTGGCAGTCCTTGGTCCATTTGGTTGCAGTGTCTTTCTTTAACATCTTGAAGATTGGTTCACATATGACTGTGGACTGGGCTATGAACCGGCTGATGTAATTTAGTCGTCCCAGAAAACTCATTACATCCTTCTTATTCCTTGGTGGTGGAAGCTCCTGGATGGCTTTGACTTTTGATGGATCTAACTCTATCCCTCGACAGCTGATGAGGAACCCAAGCAATTTTCCGGCAAGAACCCCGAATGCGCACTTCGCAGGGTTTAGTTTTAGATTGTATTTCCATAGTCTATTGAATAAATTCCTTAAATATGCTATATGGTCGGTGTCTTTCTTGGATTTGATGATGACGTCGTCCACATATACCTTGATCTCCTTATGTATCATGTCATGGAAGATAATAGTCATAGCCCTCATGTAAGTGGACCTAGCATTCTTTAGGCCGAATGGCATCATCTTGTAACAATATACTCCCCATGGCGTAATGAAAGTCGTTTTCTCAGCGTCCTCTTCGTCCATCCAGATCTGATGATAACCGGCGAAACAATCCACAAAGGACTGGAGTTCATGTTTGGCACAATTGTCAATTAGGACGTGTATGTTTGTAAGAGGGAAATCATCCTTTAGACTGGCTCGGTTAAGATCCCGGTAATTGACACAAACCTTGACCTTTCCATCCTTCTTCGGTACTGGCACGATGTTGGCTAGCCATGTTGGGTATTCAACCACCCTGAGTACCTTGGCGTTGATTTGTTTAGTGACTTCCTCCTTGATTTTTAGACTCATATCAGGCTTGAATTTCCGGAGCTTCTGCTTCACTGGTGGGCACATTGGATTCGTGGGCAATTTGTGAGCCACAATGGATGTACTTAGTCCGGTTATACCGTCATATGACCATGCAAATATGTCCTCATATTCCTTCAAGAATTGTGTGTACTCTTTTTTCTCTGACGGTGACAAGTGAATGCTGATGTGAGTTTCCTTAACAGTCTCTGAATCTCCCAAGTTGATTACCTCAGTCTCGTCCAGATTGGACTTAGGCTTGTTCTCAAAGTCTTCTACTTCTCTGACGATTTCCTCGGGTATGATATTTTCTTCTTCTGAATCACTATCCTTTTGTTGCGTTGTCTCATTACATGTCACAGTCATTGGTTGACAGGAAATAGTAATGATGTATAGGTAAAAGTTATGAGAGAAAAATGATAATGATAAATATCAATTCATTGAAGCATAAAAGTGATTTTCAATAATTTAAGCAAACGTTCTGGAATATTGGAGATTTTATTTAAAACAAAAATGCAAAAAGGAAATCATTAGTAAACAAAATAAGCAGTGTTTGTTCAGCCTTGCTACCCCGGGACTCGTCGGGCCCTGGATGGTCGGACAATCTAGTTTCTGAGGAATGATCCCTTGCTCACAGCTTGGATGGTAGGGCCTTCCTCCTCCTCCTCCTCAACAATTACACAGCAGTCCATATCCTCATCCTCCAGGAATAGGTTCCTTAAGGCTGCTAATTCTTCCTCTTCCTCTGATCCCCATATGATGCAGGCTTGCTGGAAAAGTCTATTCCAAGTGCGATATGGGTTGCTCCAATGGATAGTAAGGACCACGCCATGGTGGCGACCAGTCATTGTACTCCTGCCAAGTGTATTGATAGCCCAGGACAAAGGTAGTGACGTGGTGCTTCAGCTGTATCGGCTTGGAAATGCCTTGAAGATTCTTACCGAGACCCTTGCCAGGTTCGTATCCGCTCCAATTCATTATGCTTTCAATCTTACTACTCCACCACTTATCCTTGTCTATTGCATTGACCCGCTCAATGCGGTGGTAAGTTTCTCCACCAAGCCTTCTTCTACCCTCAACTACCGGAATAGTCTGGAGGTTGTATATGGGGTTGCTCCCATCTTCATGGATGATTACCTCCTGATGATTCCACTCGAATTTTACTGCCTGATGCAAAGTTGATGCCACCGCTCCGGCGGCATGTATCCATGGTCGTCCTAATAACAGATTGTAGGAAGCGGATATATCTAGCACCTGAAATTCGACCTCAAACCATGTATGCTCCATCTGCAGACAGAGACTGATTTCTCCAATGGTGAACCTCTAAGACCTGTCGAACGCCTTCACATTCATAGATCCCTCTCGTATTTCGTACAATCCCTTGCCCAACCTCTTTAGTGTTGTTAACGGGAAAATGTTAAGGCTGAATCCTTCATCGATCAGAACCTTGGTAATGAAGTAATCTTCACATTGCACGGTAATGTACAGTGCCCTGTTGTGACTCAAACCTTCAGGTGTCAATTCGTCCTCGTGGAATGTAATCTTGTGTCTTTCTAGTACCTGCCCCACCATGTTGGCCATTTCTCCACTTGTGATGTTATTAGGCACATAAGCTTCATTTAACACCTTCATCAGATCACTCTTATGTGTTTTCGAGTTCTACATCAATGATAAGATGGATATCTGGGCTGGAGTTTTGTTCAGATAATCTATGACAGAGTACTCCCTAGCTTGCACCTTCCTCTAGAGATCATCCGGACATGTTTCAATGACGGGAGGCCTGCTAGATGCCTGCTTGTTGGACTCTCCCAAGTGCTCAGGTGTATAGACATTCCGGTCCTGGTCATCCCCTGTGCAGCACCAGTTTCTTCTATATTGACTTTTCCTTTCCTTCTAGCTTCAGCTACGTAATCCCAAGGCACAACATTAGTGTTGAAAGGCGGCGTGGTTGACACTGTCACTGTAATTGGTGTGGCTACCCTTACTTCAAATGGGATAGGTGTCGTGGCAGGTGGCATTACTTCAACCTCAAATGGCACATACGTGTCTGTAGGTGGTGTTACCTCAAACTCGAACGGGACTAATGTAGTTATCTCAACATCTTCTGACGACTGAATCTGTACTATAATGGGATTAAGTGTAAATGTTGGCTTCTTGGGATCATCACCTTCTTTGATTGACCCTCTGGGTCCTATTCCTCATCTATTTCTATCACATTGACGCCTCCACCCCTGTGGTCTGGGAGGGGGTTATTTCGTACATTGGGCATGGCCTCCTTTGCCTGGATGATTTTATTATCAATCAAAGACTAGATTTTATCCTTCAACGAGCGACATTCATCGATGGTATGTCCCTTCATGTCGGAATGGTATGCACAGGTTTTGTTTGGATTGACCCATTGAGATGGGTTCTCTGTGGCTACAACGGGGATGGGAGTGACGTAACCAGCAACTTTTAGCCTTTCATATAGCTGGTCAATGAGCTCAGCAATGGCGGTATATTGTTTGGGTGGACTGCGATCAAAGTTAGGTCGAGGTCTTGGGAAGTTTTGGTGAGCTGGAGGTGACTGGAAGTGAGACGACTGGGAGTTGTATATGTGATAAACAGTGGCTGGTTGGGAATATCTGGGAGATGTGGGTTGATAAGTGGGTGGAGGAGATGGTTGATATGTAGGTGGGGGTGCTTGGTATGCAAGTGGAGGGGTTCAATATGTCAGTGGAGATTTGGGCCCCTGTGCAACCATTACCGCTCCTACGTGTTTCTTCTTGGATATACTACCGGACTGTAGTGCTTTGTTAGTGTCTTGCAGTGCCTCAAAATTAGTGACCATTCCGCTCTTAATACCTTCTTCAATTCTTTCCCCAAGCTTGATGATGTCCGAGAATTTGTGATTTTAAATTACCATTAGTCTCTCGTAATATTAAGGGTCATGTGCCCTGACGAAGAATTTGTTCCTTTGCTCCTCGTCCAGTGCAGGCCTGACTTTGGCCGCTTCCGACCTCCAATGAGTGGCATACTCGCGAAAGGTTTCAGTGGACTTCTTCTTGAGATTCTGGATGTAAAAAATGTTCGGTGCATTTTCCGTGTTAACCTGAATCGATCCATGAAATCTGATGCCGTACTCACCCAATTAGACCACTTCTTAGGATCTTGGTTGATGTACCTGGACAAAGCATCCCCTGTACGTCTCCTCATGAATAGTTTCATCCGTATCTTTTCGTCTTTTCCAACCCATCAGTATGTCACAATAGGTCCTCAGATGAACCCTGGGATCACCAGTACCATCGAACATTTCGAACTTGGGAGGTTTGTAACCCTCCGGTAGTTCTACATCAGGCTGTATACAGATATCTTCATAATTTAATCCTTCGATCCACTTACCTCCTTCCACGCCTTGAACTCGGCTAGTCAATTTCTTGAGTTCTTCGGCCAAGTTCCTGATGAGCATACTCTTCTCACTGGATTCCGATGTTTTAGAGATGGGTTGTGTGGAGTGGGGTAGGGTCTCCACGTATATGGGATTGTTCTGGTGGCCTGGTTCTTGAGCATAGAGGTGATCGTTGGTGGAATTTTGTGGTTCGGGAATGATTGGTGGGGTGTTTCGTTGAGTGTGGCAAGTGTTTTGTTGGTATTGTGGTGGGATGGTTTGATTTTTCGGTGGAGTTGTATAGTGGTGAGTTGCAGGAGGGTTCTGTTTGTTGGAGGTATTCTGAGGTTGTGCGGGGTTTTGAGTGTTTGGGTGGCTGACATCCGAAACACCAGGTGAGAAGGACAAGTTCGCTAGGTTCCGAACATGTTCAAGTTCTCTTTGAAGTTTCAATGGACTTTGTTCAAGTTGTGACACAGCATCATTCTGGACCTAAGTACCCCGACTAACAGAAGTTTCTGTATGTTCGGCTGGTGTTGTGTTCTCTTTTCTGATGTTATTCAGGTCTTCCATCTTTCCCTTGCCTTAACCTTTAGGTGGAATAGGAGGAGGAGAAGGTGGAGGGCCCCTGGATCTTGTATGGTATGCTGATGATGCCAGAATGCACAAACCAACCTTTGGGGAAGGGGAATAATCAAAAGAAAATAAAATAAAAACATCAGGTAATCAAGTCAGCGAGGATTATGACAAAAGTATTTGCAGTATTTAAACACATATTGCAGAATTGTAAACGTGTCCTAATTTTGGGTGCCTCGTTATGCCCGAGGTAGGCCTAGCAACAAATTGATTTGGAGAACTAAGATTCCAAAATGCCTCATTTCATTAATGTAAATAGACGAATCCCAAAACGATACTAAAATAAGTCACTAATGGCACTTGGCCTTATTACATTGATGAAAGCAAAAGGTAAATCTAGCCTATTTAGTCCTAGAAGGACCTTCCCCCAGATTCGATATTCTTGATTCCATCGAACAAATTTCCCAGCTCGCGCAATCCCAGCAGTAGGTACGCTCTAGCCAGGTGTCCTCCTTCATTCCCCTCGGCGTTCTGGAAATCCTCGATCCTTTTGATGACTTTGCCCTCCAATTCCACTATTCCTCGCTCCAAGTATTCCAGCTTCCTGTTGGAAAGGATAGCCATCTCTTTCCATTCCTCGATCAGCCTTTTGTTGGTCTCATGTATTTCCCGGTGCTCATTCTCGGAATCATGGACCCCTTTGCGCAGTTGATTGTACTTGACCTAAGCCTCGGCATATTCATCTATGATTCTATTGCCTCGACTGATTCCTGGCCTCACCGCCCCATATAAGTCGTCTTCCAACCATGACGGATAAAGAGGTGCACATACAGCATGGTACCTGTCTGGTTCAATAGTATTCTTCTCCATGATGATTTTGCAGTGCCATATGTGTTGAGATTGGCACTTGTAGGGGACATCGTCGTCCTGGAAATCTGCCCTGAAGTGACCCATCTTCGAAACCCTTGGTACAACTTGTTTTCTGCCTGCCTGCCTCATGACTCGGATATGAACATAAGGATATATAACTCTTAACCCGATCAGCACTAAGTGCGGTGCATCCCTGGACTTGATGATAAACTCGTCCGTCGGGAACCATTCAAACATCCATTTCACTTGTTCCTCGGTCATATTATCAAAGAATTCCACACACTCTTTGGCAGTTTCCGGCTGAGCAAATATGTCCGGAATGTAGGTCATCCGCTTGGGGTGATGGAAAGCAATGTGGTCATTCCAAACCTTTCGTGGAAGTTCTTGGTGATATTGGCCCCTTTGAAGATGTCCTAAGAGCCACAATTGCAATAACAGGTTACAACCCTCAAAATGTTTAACCCCTCTTTGACAACGCTCCAAGGATCGGTAAATGTCAGCTAAGATGATAGGGATAATGCTAAAGGTTTGTCCATCGATTCCTTCCATCAAGGCCCTGGTTACCATGGCTCGCCTGGTATGAATCCTTTCCCTCTTTTTCGGGAACACTATCAAGCCTAGAAATCACACAATGAACACGAATACCCTACGGTGGATGTGACCGAGAGACGTGATGGAAAACTCGTCATGATAGGTACGGTATGATTTGATGTGACTGTATCTTTCATATAAGTACTCGAAAGGTATGTAGGATTGTTTCAAACACTCCAGTTCAGCATTCTTCTTCAACCCCATCATTTTCAGAAAACCTTTGCTCGTGCGGTTCTCAGGCACCAACAACCCACGGCTTTCCCAAACTAGTCCAGCTAGTCCTCCTATTTCTTCTAAGAGAGGCTTCATTTCGATATTCCCAAAGCGGAATACAGCTCCTTCACTATCCCAAAACAAAGTGGCGGCCTCAATCAGCATATTGTTCGGCTGGATGTCCAGAAGAGACGGTAAATTTCCCATATGTTTCTTCACATGTTTCTTATCACTGGATGAAAGGTCTTCCCACCAGTCTAAGAGCATTGGTGGAATATTACTGTCCATACCGAATCTGGGGACTTCGTGCCTCATTTTCTGCAAGACAAAAAATGGTTAGACCCTTTCCCCCGCCAGATTAGACTATTTATACACTTATGATTAGCATGTAGGCATTTAGTTCTCCAAATTAATGCACAGAACATGATTGCGTCTGTTGGGATTATGAAAACCCCGGTGGACTTTTGGATGAGGCTTGTCTTAAAGGGTTGTTGTGCGGATGACACATTAACCCGGCTAAGTTTGACCATGATGCATGCATAATATAACAAGAGTAAAGTTTCTATGGGGGTCTAGATCGGTACCCTTGAGCGGACAACTCGAAAGGGAAAGGCACGGAACCATCGACTGCACCGCTGATCGACTGGTTTTACCACAAATAGGCCTTTCCAAATTTAGGGGATGATATAAATAGGAAGAGCGCAACCACTCATCAAGCGTTGATATAAGATTTGTATAGGCACGAGTGGAGTATGATGTTGAGCATGATTATGCAGCAATAAATAAGCAATAAACAGCATATTGTCATGTATTTGCACATTATGAAAGTGATAAATACAGCAGTTATAATTGAAACGCGGTTACAAAAGAAAATAAAGAAACATGTCAGTTTCGTTTCGAGAAAATAAATACTTGGAAAAATGAACAATTAATTGCACATAAAGGGGAAAGGGAAAGGGTGCAAGTATTAACAAAGTAAGACACGTTTATACAAATTCACAAAGCGGTTTGTTGTGGTAAAAGCCTAGAATTCCCAGCAGAGTCGCCATGTTGTCGTGCCCCCCTTTTCCTTCTCCTTTGGATTAGTCAGGGTTTTGACATTATTGGGACAAATTGTTTCCTTTTGGGAAAAGGGATATAAGGAGTCTGAAGAGTCGCCACCTAACGAATTAAGGTGCGTTAGAGAACCTACTTATGGGTCATTTATAACACTAATTATATAACCAGAGATTGGGTAAGGGCTTGAAGTTACTTCAACGGGAAGGTGTTCGACACCCCTTGAAGTCCACAACGGTGGGTCTCGGTCAAACTTACTTTGTGAATTAATCAAGTAGCAAATAAACAGTCTAAACACACATATGTAAATGAATAAGGTTATAACAGATTAGCAGTCTAAGCACACATATGTAAATGAATAATGTTTAAGTATAAGCACACATATGTAAATAGGGATAAGAAGGGGGTCCTAGGTTGTTTATACTATAGGATCATATCCATGCAATGCCCGGTAATCACTCCTCAGTTAGGGGCTACACGTTGCATTAGCGCACAGGTCATCATATCATTTTTCTACCCATTATCCCACCCCTTAGTGGTTATTAAGCGAGTTTTATTTAACGAACTCTAAGTGTGTTGTTACCCGTCCCTTCCTTGTGGCCCTGGAGTAGTTTAAGACCTCTAAATCTGGGCAGTTCTAGACAACCCCTAAGGTATTTTAAAAGGGGAAAATCTAGGCGACAAACAAATAACAAGTAGGACCAACAGATAGGGAAAAGAAGCAGTTATGAGGCTCATGTTTACCTCCACATCTATGTAGCAAATAAATAACACGTCTCAAACACAGATTCAGGTAATTACCTTAGAAAAGAATCCTAGGATAGGGTGTCTAGGTGATCATTAATACACATAATATGCAACATTGTTTCACAAACTTAATGGCAGGGTCCTAATGAGTTTGCCTACTGATTTTAAAACCTGTAAGACTTTAAGCAATAAACAATCAGAACTCAGTTTCCAGTTTTTACATAGAGATTAATTACCTAAGGCTTGCCTAGGCGTGGGACTGTATGCAATCACAATTACAAGAATTGTTAAACGGTTTAGAAGTTGTTTAACCTACAAACATGTTGTTCTAGGTGATACAGACTTAAAAGGGTGATTTACACAAGTTTATGTTCAGAAACATGAAATCTATATATGGAGGTTGTTTTTATACCTTTTAAGGGTCAGTTACTTATTTTAATCGAACTGGGCATATTCAAATGAAATGCAAACGGAATTCCTAGAACATGATATCTAAATGCATACAGGAATGATAGTTTTATTAAGATAGGGTTATTAGCCTAACAACAGTATTTCTAAGTGAAAATACGTGTGCCAAATTAAAGCATGGAATAGTAATGTAAAGTATGTTGAAGCAATAAACGTGGGATCCTAAGAACATGATATCTAATGCAGGTATGAAAATTAACACATCAATCCTAAAATATGGCTTCTAATGCAGATTCGCAGAATATAAAGCCTATAACTGTTTTCTACCCAGTATTACCAACAATATCATACAGTTACCCTCCCGTTTTCACTAGCCACCCCAATATCTGTTTATAATTAATTATTACAGACCAATGACTGAACAAATTATATAAATGAAAAATAAATTAACTATAGGGAGCCTGAAGTAGGCCCAAAGCACACCTGATAATGCCAGGCCTTCAATAGTCTCAAATGCCAAGGATTTCATAGTCAAATTCATGTCCAGGTGTATCAGAGTTCCCTAAGGACCTCAAGGATCCCGGGCAGTGCTCACACCTAGACTTTTCATAACAGGGATTGAGTAAGTGCAGTGTGGAATGGCCAGCCCTAGTGTGCCAGAGTTCAAAGAGACCTCAATAGGATCCCAAGGCAGTACACACACTGGAGGGGAAGAACCTATGGACTTAAGAGTAAAGTGAGAGTGCACAGAAGTTTTCAAGAGTTTTATAGGATTAAGAAGTTAGTTATAAAATAAGTGGTAGGGAAATAGAGAAAGGATCACAGAATAGTCATGTGAGAAGCATATTACACTGGACAAGTTAAGCACAGAATTAGAGTTACTAGACAACTTAGCAAAGAAGATTAAGCAAGAACCTAAGTAAACAGATGAGCCAACCATCACAAGTATTCCTAGTTCAAACATGCTGACATACATAACAAGCAGATTGAAACACGTCGGATAAATCAATAGGCAAAATTAGACATACTAATCACAGGTTTAACAGATCCAAATTCAGACATGCTGGGTGAAACAGTGATTAGGCAATGTAATTTAGACAGGCTAGTTACATATTGAGCAACATGATAGTAAACAAGAAACATAATTGGAATTCATAACTAATGAACTAAACAACAATGAAACACATAGGGATTTGGATTTAGAAATTGAATTAGGGCATACCAGTTAAGGAGAGCAAACACATAGTATAGAGCAGATGTGGTGTAATAGCTAGCCTTGGATTACACCCGACTAGGTTAGTGAAGATTGCAAATAACTAAGAAGAACAAAGAGAAAGCTTTTAAGTGTAAGAGAGTTATGAACTAATGTCCTTGTGTAGAAGTGAGAATAGAGAAGAGTATATATAGCAGTTGAGAGCTAGATAGAATAAGGTAAATAATCAATTGTGTAGCAATTAGGAAAATTTACAGCTTCAGTCAACATAAAATCAGCAAAGTCTTCGATAATCAAAGGGTAATCAATTACCGGTAATGAGCAGGACAAGTATTGATGGAAAGAAATCAAATAAACTTAGGTATGGAGTAGATAATTAGGGTTAAATAAACAAGAGTTTAACTTAAGGAAACAATTAGTAAGAATCAACTAGTACCACAATTAATCAAAATAAGGCAAGAAATAATTAAAAGGTGTAAAAATAGGGAAATAATCGAGAAATTAGCACATAGGTATGAGTACAACAAATCAGTGAATCAAAGATTCAAAACAACACTGATTTAAGGAGAAATATATAGGTTTTCCATGAATAAACAAACAGATTGAATGCAGACACATAAAATCACTCGAGAAATCGAACCAGGAACCCTAATAAAGGCACATTAGGGTAAAATCTCAAGATCTTCAAATTAAACAAAGAAGAAATCATGTAAATTAAGGCACAAAACAAAATCATGTATCAAATAACACGGACAAGCTCAGAATCCAAACAAAAATGCAAAAATCGGGGGTTTTAGCATAAACTAGTTAGGGTTGAGGTAAACTCAACATAATCAGTCGAAAACACATAAGAACAGGAGATTAAACACTTAAAGTTAGAAAATGTTTTGAAGAAATGATTTTCAGGAAACCCTAGTTTAGGAAAATTACAAGCCACTCGAAAATCAGAAGATCTTCATAAAAATAAGTGAAAATAAGTTCGACCCTGTACAGATCTGAGAAGTCCAAAGGACGAAATTAGGGTTTTACCAAATAATACAGAGATGAAGATATAGGCTTAGAAACTCATTGGTTTAACGCAAAATAAGAAGATCTTACTAGAAATTGAACCAGAGTAGCCTGAGACAGGCAAGAAAGAACCAAAGTCATAAGTGGACTGACCCTGGTCCCTTGAGGACCTTAGAGACGGCAGTACCCGACATAAGAGAGACCCTTAAAGTTCTGAGGGTGGTGAGAAACCACCATGGACGGCGTTGGAGAGTGACGGAGAGGGGGGAATTAGGGTTGGAATTAGAGAGCATTTGAGAGGAAGGGAGGTGAGTGATGGCGGGGTGAGAAGAGGAAAATGATAGGTTTGGGGAGGGGGGGTAGTCTTTAGGTTTAATTATGGTAGGAGTAATTTGGGCCGTTGATAAAAAATGATCAACGGCTAGGATTCAATAAGACCTGGGTCGGGTTAGGTAAGAGGTTTGGGCTTGGGTTTATTGGGCCGATTTATAAGGGTATTTGGGCTAGTTAATTAGGCTGAAATTGAAATAAAAATGGCTATTTGTTAAATACCTCAAATAAGTTAGTTAAAATAATTTGTAAAATAATTACTACTTATAAAAAAGAATTTCATGCATAGAAATGTTTTAAAATGGTTATTTAGTATTTAAAAAATACAAAATACTAATTTCTGGTAAAAATAACACGAAAATTATATGCATGGGCTATAATTATAAAGTTATTGCAATCATAGCCAAAAAGGTGTCAATTTGGCTATTTATGGAATGATTTGGACTCAATAGGACCATAATAGTAATATTAAATCAAGACAGGTTTTTAAAATCAATTGTGATACAATTTTATAATTATTTATTAAAAATAAAATACCGAGCAAATTAATAAAAATATAAACAAAATTGTGGGAAAATACCAATTGATGCTAATGCATGATTTTGAAGACATGCATTTTAAAAATTATTTTGAGAAAAATTGGGTTTCAACAACTGTCTATTTTGCTACAATTGATATTGCTACAATGAAGATATACCATGGCTCTTGAGATAACGTTATGGCTAGTTACAGTATTACAAAGATTATGAAAGGTGTTTCTATTCATTTTTAACCAGAGAAGCCAAAGAGCAAAGGAAAATAGGCAGTCCCAGGTTAGTGAGCGGCAAGTAATTGGAGGTTTATATTTATAAAGGTTATCTAGCCAATGGGCAGTATGGGTATCAATGGTTTTTGTGTTAACACCTAGTTTATCCCATAGATGTCTGGCTATTGGACAGAAAAGAAAAATGTGTTGTGGTGTTTCCTCAGTGTTACTACAAACTGGGCAGTGCAAGGGAGTATTAATCCCAATATAAGCTAGGAAGCTTTTAGTAGGTAAGTGATCATGGTAGCATTTCCAAAGGAAACATTTAATTTTGTTCCAAGTTTTTAGTTTCCAAAGCTATGTAAAGTTCTTTGTTTGGTTTTGGGTGTTGGTAGGAGTTAGAAGGGGGTGGACAAACTTTGTATTGAAAATTCCATCTATGGTGGGGGGCCATATTGGGTTATCAGTGTGATGGTAGTCACTAGTAGGGTGGAGAGAGTGTATTTTAGTTTAGATGTGGGATGGGAGCTCAAAAGAGAGCTTTGACAACTCCCAAGAGTTATTACTAAAGATGTCTGAAATTTTGAATTTAGGTCAGTAGGAGATCGGGGACCCTGAATCATACTACGTAGGGTTTTGGTGCAAGGTAGCCAGTTTGCATGCCATAAGTCGATGTTGGTACCATCTCTTACGTGCCAGGCAATAGCATTTTTATAAATTGTCCAGCCTTTGAGGATGTTACTCCATATAAAGGAGTGAGAATTATGGGAGTATCGACTAGTATATTTGGAATTAATAATTTTGGCCCAAATAGCTGAGGGGTGGCTAAAGAATCGCCATGTGAGGCTTGTAAGAGTGGCAGTGTTTTTATCAGCAGATTTTCTGATTCCCAGACCCCCGCCACGTTTTGGAAGAGAGACAGTGTCCCATTTTATGTAGTGTATTTTCCTGGAGTTATTGCAACTGCACCACAAGAAGTCACATTGAATTTTGTCAATTTGGCAGTGTATTATTGTTGGCGGCATTGTGAATTGAATAACATGATTAGGTAGGGCATTGAGTATAGTTTGAAACAACGTAGCTCTTCCTGCAAGTGAAAGGAACTGGGTTTTCCAACTAGTGAGCCTTTTATTGAGGTTGTCAAGAATTAAAGCATAGTCAGTGGGCCTGGGTTTGTTTATTAAGATTGGGAAACCCAGGTATTTCCTAAAGTTGTCGCTGATTTTGATATCAAGGATTTCGGAAATGGAATTTTTTAGATTAGTAGGACAGTTTTTTGAGAAGATTATTTTAGATTTGGTGTGATTTATTTATTGTCCTGATAATAAGCTAAAGTAATCAAGGCATCTCTTGATTGTGTTGGCAGATTTCTCATTGGCTGCCGCCATAAGGGTTAAGTCATCCTCAAAGAACAGATGTGAAAGGGGAGGCCCAGTTGTATTTAGTTTGATCGGGTCCCAAAGTTTTAAATCAATTTGGCGATTTGTAAGGATGGAGAGTAGTTCAATTCTAAGGATGAAAATGTACGGGGACATAGGGTCACCTTGTCTTATCCTCCTTGAAGGCTTGAAAAATCCCGTTTGGGAACCATTCACAAGGACAACCACACGGGAGGTGTTAATACATGCCATGATAAGATTAGTGATGTGCGGGTGGAAGTTAAAGTAGTGTAGGTATCTACGGATGAATGACCATTCTAGTCGATCAAAGTCTTTTCTAAGTCGATTTTAAGGAGGAATTTTCCTTTGTTCCCTCTAATTTTATTATAGTGATGAATGATTTCCTGGAAAATGATGGCATTGTCATACGCCCTTCTTCCTTTGAGGAAGCTGGATTGAAATGGGCCAATTAGCTTATCCAGGAAGGGTTTAATACGATTGACAATAACTTTAGTTATAACCTTATAAATTGTGTTGCAGAGCCCAATAGGTCTGAAATTTTAAGGTTATTGGCATTGGGAAACTTAGGGATAAGACAAAGAAAGTTGTAGTGAGCTGCTCTGGAACAGTGTGGGTTGCAAAAATGTTGTGACAATAGTCAAAAACAATATTCTTAACAATGTGCTAGTATTTATGATAAAAGAATGGGTGTAGCCCGTCCGGACCAAGAGTTTTGAACGGTTTAAAAGAAAATAAAGCCCTAGTGATTTCATAAGTTTGTAAGGGTTTATCAAGGGTTGCTAGGTCAGTGTGTGAAGTGGATGTGGGAGATGCTTGAATGTCAGCCCAGTTACATGATTCGTGGCTTGTTTGATAAATGCTATGGAAGTATGTGAAGGTATGTTGAAGGATTTTATCAGGGTCATTAATCCAGTTGTTATGGTCATCTTTAAAAAAAGAGATACAGTTTTCCCTTCGTCTATTAAGGACGCTTATATGGTAAACTTTGGTACTTGAATCCCCTTCACTAAGCCAATTAATAAGCGATCTGAGTTTCCAGTAGTCTTTCTCAATTTTTAAAAGATTATTATAGTCATTGTTGAGGGTTTGTTCAGGATTTTTCAAGAATGTACTAGTAGGATAATTAACGGACTTTTGGATCCCACTGAGTCTTGCAAGAATTTTTTTTCTTTTTTTTAATAACATCACCAAAAGTGGAGGCAGACTAGTTTTGAACCTTATTAGTGAAAAGAGTGGTAGCAGTTGGAAGATTTTTACTAGCCTAGGTGTCCTGAACAATTGAGCTAAAACTTGGGTGATGGCACCAATAGGTTTCAAGGCGAAAAATACGTTGAGTGCGTAATCTATTCTGGTGAAAGAGTGAAATTAGGAGGGGGCATTGTCGGAGTAGGTATTAGGAAGGTGAGTAACGCTTGCGTCCGGATAATATTCTAGCCAACGCTCAGTATCATTACACCTATCAAGTCGCTCAACAATTAGGTCTGAGTGATTATGCTTGTGATTGGACCATGTGTATTTTTCTCCCTTAAAAACAAGATCTATAAGATTACAATGGTTGAAAACGTGAAACTCTATGCTTATTGATAGGTCTGCCTCCCCATTTATCTTGTTGGCTAGTAATTTCATTAGAATAACCTCCTAAGAACCAAATTCCTTTATAATTGTTAGAAATATTCTCTAGGTTTAGCCACAGTTGATTCCTAACATTTATATTGGTACTTGCAAACTGTACTCAATAGCCAAGGCTGATGGTTTGGAAGTACCTGAATCATTGCATGGATTTATTGACCATCGAGGCAAATTTGACTGAGTTGGACAGTGGTATCGTTCTACAAAATGGCAACCCCTCCAGATTGTCCATGCGCAAGAATTTCAACCATGCTGGAAAATTGAAACTCGTCCCTAATGCTTATGTGATTTGACATTCGAGTTTCGAGAAGATCTACCAAGCAAGGGTTGTGTGTGTTGAGTAAATCCCTAAAGTGACGCTTGAACTCATCGTTGTTACCACCCCTGATATTCCAAATGACAAACGTGGTGAGTCTACTCATTGATGGGTGTTGATGAAGGTGATTGACACTGGACTGGCTCTCCACTAGGGGCACAGGGAGACCCTTCACTGATGGGCTTAGTATTACGGCGAAATTGCCTACTGCTGCGTTGAGTGGGGGCCTTATGTCAAGGGAGAATTTGTATAGCTCCATGGGATACTTGGAAACAAACTTCTTGTCCTCCATCGCTTGGAACAACATGATTTTGACCTCGTATAGGTTTGAAATTTCTGCGTACGATGTTGTGTTTAGTGGTGGGATAATCTGATGTTGGGTTTCCATTTCTTGCTCTCCTAGTAAGGGTGCACTGTGATGAGGGTGGGAGTGCCTTTGGTGAAAATCCATTGGAGTTGGGTAGTGTTGAGGGATGGGTTGTCGTGCATGGATCAGGGGTGGGGTGTTTTGATCCTTTGGAGCAAAAAATGGGAGTTGATAGAGGAGCTGCATGTTCTGTAGGGGATTGAAGTGAAGTGGGAGGTTCCAGTGTGTTTGCATGTTGTGAAGAAGGGACGGTGCTAGTGTTGGATCTATGGGGTCCAGAACATTTGTCAACCAAAGGTGGTTGATGTAGTTTGACATTGCTAGCCTCATGCCCTCCGAAATTAGTTGAGCTAGAATCTGTGGGTTTTGGAGAACAAATAGGACTTCTTGGTTCTGTATATTGAGAGTGAAGAGTGTCACTTGACCCTGAAGTAATTGTTCCATCCATGTCATTGGTCGATGATCCTATGGGAGGGCATTGGTGATGTATATCGGAAGATTTGTATCTGGTTGTTGGTGGTTTATTCTAGAGAGTAATGAGGAACGATGGTGGTCTGGGATTTGTTTCAGAGGGATTTTCCTTTGGGGGTGAGGTTGAAGTGGATTCATATTGTGTAGGAGAAGATGTAGGGGATGAGAGAGATTGGTTTCCGTGAACTAATGATTGAGTATCTGTTAAAATAGATTTTGTGTGCATGGTTTGATCTTTAACTTTCAACCATAAGTTATCCGGTATTGGGGGTTTGGGTTGCATGTCCAATTGGAAAGGGGTAGATGAAAAGTCAGCTATAGGGTTATTAGAAATATTAGGTGTCATTAGTGGGAGAGGGGGTGGCATGCATGGAAGAGGATTAGTGGATGGGGCCGCTGTTTTGCTTGTTTTAGTGTGGCTGCATGCAGCCTTTTGGCCACGTGGAGAGAGGGGGGAGGGAATGAGAGGGGTTTCTTGGATGGAACGACAGTTCACATGTTGAGGATTGGTTAGGTTTTTGCCCATCCAAATCCATATGGGATTCATTCAATTCAAGTAATATATTTTTACTATCAGTGAGGAGTGATTCAAATTTGTTGGATGTGGGAATAGGCTTGTCAGAGTTTGTACTAACAACATTATTATTATTAGGGTGTGTGTATTTGGATCCATTTTTAGCCAACAATTCATTATTAATCGTGTATATAGACTTAAAAACAAGCTTTTGGTTGTTAAGGAACTTACCTGATGTCGCGTCAAATATATTCACATTGATACCTGGGGGTGTCTTTTGAGCTTTGTTTTGAGGCCCACTAGTTGTGTCTCATTTTTGTTTGTTACCTCTGGGGAAGGAGACTGTTTTCCATTGCTCTTCAATTGCTTTTCCTTTGCCTATGGAGTTGGGGGAAGTGGCACAATACTCTTCTTGTTGTTGTTTTTGTGAGTCAAGTAGAGTGTGGGAGCAAGTTGATGTCGTGTGACCCAGCCTCCCACAGGCTTTGCAAATAAAATGTTCTCCTTCATACACAAGTTTTTGTATGTGGGAGCCAATCTGAATTGTTGTTTGGACTAGTTGGTCCATTGTCACTTGCACACATAATCTCGCGTACCTCCCCCTAAGTGTTGAGCTTGTACAAACATCTATGCGTAGTAACCGACCAATTGAGTTTCCAATCCTACCAAGCATGATTCCATCATAGAATTCTGTGGGTAGTTGTGGGAGGCGAATCCAAACGGCGGAATGGATTTCCTTAGCTTTACTAGCCACAACTTTGGCTCCCACCTTCTGACAAAGAGGTAGTGTCCGTTAATAAACCAAGGGCCTTGTTGAAGAACTTTAACCATATTCTCCTCTTTGGTATACGTTACTACATAAAAATCTGATCCAGGAGCAATTAATGGGAATGGTTCGTTTGGTTTCCATAGGTCTTGGATCTTTGTTTTTGAGATATTGGTGGACGATTCTTTTGCCAAGTAGTTTGATTATGAGAGAAAATTTCCGAGGAGTATACATTCTCCCTCTATCCTCTGTTGTTAGGGAGATGTGCTTTTATTTGGAGGAGATAGAATTTTGGAAGGAACCCTCCGTCATTGGCTCAGAAAAATCAAGAATATTAATGTTTGAGTTAATTGAGGCGTCTGTTAGGTTTTCGTGGGAGAGTAGTTTCTCTTTGAAAGAAGAGGTGCTTGTATTAATGAATGTGCAATCGTTATTGGACATTGAACGATCGATAGTTGGATCGGGCGGTTTAGGGGGAATGGAGGTCTGGGGTAAATTCCCAGAAATTGTTGAATTCATCAATGTGAATTGTTGGCAGTGGTTGAAGATTGATGGTTAGTAGAGAGAGAAATGACTGGGTGTTTTAGGTAAGAGTTAAGTTCGAGTTGCATCCTTTTGCATGTGTTCGAATCCATAACCATCATGTCTTTTTCTAGTTGTCATATTTTACTTCAACTGATTTCTCAACTTAATCTCCTTGGCATGTCTGAGGTTTTTATTTTACTCTAAAAGAAATCATTATTATATTGTAATTCAATAAATCCTATATTAAATTCAGTAGCTTCCCCGATGTTGTATTTATTTGAAAAAGGGTATTTCATTACCCCAAATGATTTCCAAAATAAACTCATTTTTCTCATTGATTTCCTACTTGGTTCAGAAGTTGTAGTCTTACTTTCGTCATATATCCATAAAGTCTCTTGAACATATTAATTAGCATTTGTCACGGATATTATGTACTGAATGGTACGTGGATTTTGTCGTGCAATATGAGATAGAAAGATGTGGCACAAGGTGATGTGTGTGTTAAAGGTTGAAAGATATGATCTATGGTATGAGATTTTGAGAATTGGGATTATTGGAGTCGTGTATTAGAAACGATTTGATTGGTTGAGTTAACATTGTTTTCCCTACTTGAGCCCATTTACCCTTGTCTGTATTCCAACTATGTTGTTGTCTAGTTACTTGGTTATTTCTCGTTGCCAGTCGTATTTCCCATATCGCTATTACTGTTTGTAATCTGATTTCTGTTGCTATTGACATTTCTTTAATATTCCTTTCTTGTTAGTTTTATGACATATCCTGCACAACTTTAGATGTTCAGTGAGTGTATTGACCTGGCCTTGACACTACTCTACCGATGTTAGGCTTGATGCTTAGTGGGTACCACCGTGGTGTACTCATGCTACGCTTCTGCACATTTTTTTGTGCAGAGTCGAGTACTCCGGATCGAGTATGTAACGACATGACCGGTCGTTTTGTGTTCTAGGACCTCAGGCCCCTAAATGAGACTTCCCGTAGTTGATTTTGCTGATTTACGACTTGCGGGGACGGGTGGTTCGAGGTTTGGAGGAGTTTGGAGTGGTTTAGGAACACTTAGTTCCTTAAGGTTGGCCTTAAAGGCCAAGTTTGACTACGGTCAACATTTTTGGTAAACGGCCTCAGAATCGAGATTCGAAGGTTCCGGTAGGTTTGTATGATGATTTCGGACTTGGGTGTATGTTAGAAACGGGTTTTGGATGACCCGGGAGCATTTCGGTGCCTAATAGTGAAATAAGGTTTCCTCAAGTTCAAACTTGAGGTTTGGAACGTGTTTTTGTGTTATCGAGGTCCAAACGGAATTTCGGGATCGGGAATAGTTCCTTTATGTCATTTATGACTTACTTGCAAAATTTGGTGTCATTCCGAGTAGTATAGGTAGGTTCGGCGTATTGAAAGTGAATTCAAGAACTTAAAGTTCTTAAGTTTGATCCAATAGGTTTTGGGGTATGATTTTTAGATTTAGCGTTGTTTCGGACGTTTTGAAGGCTTGAGCGAGTCCGTATTATGATTTAGGACTTGTTGGTATATTTGGACGGGGTCTCGAGTGGGCCCGGATGCCATTCGGGCATCGTGCGAGGCAAAAACCAGCCTTAAAAGCCTGTTGGTGCACCAGATCTGGTGCGACCGCACCTGCGGAGGTATAGCCGCAGGTGCGAGACCGCTTTTACGGTCCCAACCTTGTAAGTGCGACTCCAGGGGATGTTGCCCAATTTCGCAGGTGTGGATCATTTTCCGCAGAAGCGGAGTCGCAGGTGCGGTCTCCGCTCCGCAGATGCGACCCCTTACCCCCTCCCTCCTTTCCGCAGATGCGAGATTTTTCTCGCATGTGCGGTCCTCGAGCCGCAGATGTGAAAAGCATGTACGCAGTGAGGTCGTCTTAAATGCGAGAGTTAGCCATTTGTGAACCACTTTTCATCATTTTGGACGATTTGGAGAGCTGGCGAAGAAGGGAATCCGAGATAGGAATTGTAAGGTACGTAATTCCTACCATGAAGTGAGTTTAATACTTGAATTCTTGGGTAGATTAACACCTTAAATTAGTAGAAATCATGGGTTAAAAGTAAAACCTAGGTTTTTGATAAAAATGAGAAATTACTAAGAAATTGATTATGGAATCATACAAAAACTATATAATATTGATCCTTAGGCTATGGGTGATTGTTTCCTTCGAAAATTTCAGGAATCCGAGCAGGTGGGCCCGGGGGTGTATTCTAGGATTTTACAATTTAGGTTGAAATTATCATTTAAGTAGGAGAATTATGGACTTTTGAGCATAGATTGATTTGTTAATGTGATGTTTGGCTAGCTTCGAGTTCTTGGGCGACGAATTTTGAGTTTCGGGCGCATTCTTGACCCGGAAAGTAGACTTTACACGAGGTAAGTCTCCTTTATAACCTTGTGAGAGGGAATTGTCCCCATATGTGAATATAAATAATTGCATGTCTTTATTTGTGGGGGCTACGCACGCACGAAGTGACGAGAGTCCGTGCGTAGCTACTATTATGTTATGTCGGGGAGTTTAGGATTCACAAGCATGCCTTATGTGTTGTATCTATAATCTTAAATGCTAATTTAGGTTGTCTCATATCCTTGAATTATTAAGTGAACATCTAGGAGTTTACATTCCGAAATTTATATTATTGAATCCTTCTCTGTAAGTATGTTCTACTGAGTTCCCTGATTCCTGTTAATTATGTGTATATATACGGGTACCCGCATCGCATGTATGATTCGCGAGCGGGGTAGCCCTACTATTATGTCAACCACATCGCATATTCGATTTGTGAGCGGTGTAATAGATGCATCTATGGTTAGAGCCGTTCTACCATTCGGCGGTGCACATTTATTTTCGCGTCGTATCGGCCGTACATTCACAACATGTTATGTGTTTGTTAGTTGTTTGGGTGTTCTGTGATTATGTATCTGTTGAATATCATTAAAAAGGAAAACTAGGTAATTTGTATGCTAGATAACTTGACACGTAAAGGTATTTGTAAGGGCTATTTGATGTTCCTGTCTTCATTATTATTCATGATCGTTATTCCTGCTTAGCCTTACATTTAAAACATATTATTTTGACCCTAGTAAGTGTCACGTCGACCTCTCGTCACTACTTCTTCGATATTAGACTGGATACTTACTGGGTACATATTGTTTATGTACTCATGCTACGGTTCTGTACTTAATTGTACAGGTTCTGAGGCAGGTGCATCTAGGTATCAGTCCGGAGCTCGTTCCTTATTTATACCTGGTCGAGGCTTCACGGTGAGCTGCTTTCACCTAACGACTACCAGCAGCACCTTGGAGTTTTCATTCCAGCCAGTAGCAGCAGCACCGGAGCCCAGACCAGCTGCGGACGGCTCCGCAGAAGCTATTAGACAGATGGACCAGACTGCACCCTCCTATCTTTGGAGGTGAGTGTCATGAGGATGCCCAAGACTTTATTGATAGGTGCAGGGACAAACTGCACAACATGAGGATACTGGAGTCCCATGGAGTTGACTTCACTACTTTTTAGCTAGAGGGCAGGGCCCACAGATGGTGGGAGTCCTACATTCTCGGTAGACCGGCAGATTCTCCTCCCCTCACTTGGGAGCAGTTCACTCAGTTATTCCTAGACAGATATATTCCACCCTCTGAGAGGGAAGAGTTGCGGTATCAGTTTGAGCAGCTGGAGTAGGGTCAGATGTCAGTGACCGGCTACGAGGCTAGGTTTTCTGAGCTGTCTCGTCATTCACTCATGATACTTCTTACAGACGCAGAGAGAGTGTGGAGATTTGTAGCTGGGTTGCACTCAAGTAATAGGGCCAACATGGCCCGAGAGGTGGATATGGGTACTCCCTATCAGCTTTTGGTAGAGATTGCTCGCAGGATTGAGTGTTATCGATCGAGGGGCAGAGAGCAGGGGCAGCAGGATAAGAGAGCTAGATTTTCTGGGGATTTCAGAGGTGCTCCAGCTAGGGGCAGAGGTCGGTTTAGTAGGGGCCATCCTAGTAGGCCCCCATATTCAGCACCCCTACTACCTCCTCGAGGTGCTCCGATGAGGCCTTATTTCAGCGCTATGCCGGAGAGTTCTTATCATCCACCAGCCATTGAGGGTTCCTCCAGCGGGTATTCTGGTCATCAGGGATCTTCCAGTCCTTATTTTAGTGTTATGCCAGAGAGTTCATACCGTCTTCCAACTATTCAGGTCCATTCAGGGCAGCAGGCGCCGAGAGGTTGTTATGAGTGCGGGGATCCAGACCATACTAAGAGGACTTGTCCCAGACTTCGGGGCAAGGCCGTGCAGCAGAGTCATCAGCCTATGGTTCCAGCACCGGCGGTTCGGCCACCCAGAGGTGGAGGACAGGCTGGTAGAGGTCGTCCTAGAGGTGGAGGCCAGGCAAGGGGAGCCCAGTCAGCTCATTTTCATTCCGGTGGAGGTCAGTCATCCGGTGCTCCAGCTAGATTCTATGCTTTCCCTGCCAGACCAGATGCAATGGCCTCAGATGCCGTGATCACAGGTATTATTTCAGTATGCGATATAGATGCATCGATATTATTTGATCCAAGATCCACTTATTCATATGTATCAGCCTTGTTTGCTCATTTACTGGATATTCCCCGTGAGTCCTTGGGTACTCTTGTTTATGTGTCCACTCCTGTGGGCGATTCTGTGGTTGTGGACCGGATATATCGGTCATGTGTGGTTACATTATGTGGGTTCGAGACCAGACCGGACCTCATGTTGCTTGATATGGTTAATTTTGAGGTCATTCTAGGCATGTATTGGTTATCTCCCTATCATGCCATTCTAGATTGCCATGCCAAGACCGTTACTCTAGCCATGCCAGAGTTGCCGAGATTGGAGTGGAGAGGTTCCTCAGTTAGTTCGCTAGTCGGGTTGTTTCTTTCTTGAAGGCTCGACGTAAGGTCGAGAAGGGTTTTTTGGTTTATCTTGCTTATGTGCGGGACACCACCGCCGAGTCTTCGACGATTGATTCAGTGTCGGTAGTTCGAGAGTTTGCTGATGTATTCCCTTCAGACCTTCTAGGCATGCCACCGGATCATGACATTGATTTCTGCATTGACTTAGCTTCAGGCACCCAGCCTATATTTATTCCCCCATACCGTATGGCTCCGAAGGAATTGAAGGAATTGAAAGAACAGCTTGAGGAGTTGTTGTCTAAGGGGTTTATCAGGTCGAGCGTGTCTCCTTGGGGTGCTCCAGTGTTATTTGTGAAGAAGAAGGATGGGACTATGCGGATGTTTATTGACTACCCCCAGTTGAACAAGGTCACCATCAAGAACAAGTACCCGTTGCCGCGTATCGATGATTTGTTTGAACAGTTGCAGCATGCTCGGTTGTTTTCTAAGATTGACCAAAGATCGAGGTACCATCAGCTGAAGATTCGGGACTCAGATGTTTTGAACACTGCCTTTCGTACGAGATATGTGTTTAACCAAAGAATTAGATTCTTTGCCAAAGCTATTTTAAGAAGAACACGGGTTTCTGATAACCAAAGAATAAGCTAATAATTTCAAGTAAATCTGTAACTGGACAGCAGTAAGATGCACAAAAAGTAAGTATATTGCAATAGTAGTTCTAATATGTCCTTACAAGTTATATTTTACTCCCTTATATAGGGAATTTCTTAATATAACGTCTGCCCTTTTCAATAATTGAGCATTAATGACTAATAATGGCATTAATGTAACATTACAATGATTAATCGTAACTGTTTCGTGAAGATTATGTACCCTTTGGTTTATTAATTGAAGTTCTCCGAATCTGCCCTTTATTCTGCCTGGATTCATCCTGCCCGCGCCTCTTCATCTCCTTAATTCGGTTAAGATTCTCGTATCTGATTCTCCTGTGGGTATACTATTCCGTGCCTCTTTTCCTCGTACCTCTTCATGAAGTTTCGTCCAATTGTCATGTTTTCATTGTTCCACATAGATTGCTAAGTCATCACAATTATTACACGTGTGAAGCTCTTTTTTACCAATACAAATAGTCCCCCCGCTTACCATTTATTTATCGAATACTTGGTAAGTGGATACTCATTTATGGCGAGAATATTTTGTCGCCGCTTCACTCGTAACATTTCATCCATCTCTGAATGCAGGCGTTGCTTGTCACTTCCATTTAATGTCCGTGCCACGTGGCATTCCCGGGTTGGTTCTGCAATTGTTCAGCGCCTTTTAGGGTTTTTTTCGGCTGCATCAGTCACGAAGTGACAGTTTTAATTATGACTTTCACATCACTGTTTTTTCCATTTTTTTACGGTTGCCTTCGAGTATAACCTTTCCCTTTTTTTACTTTTACGAAAACTTCTAACCTTCATTCTTTGTTTGCAAATTCTTTGTCTTTGTAAATATGTCTTCTTCAAACCAGCAATCTAAGAGAGTCATTAATGTAGATGATCTGACTCCTTCTTCTGCTCCGACACGGAGTAGGAGAGGCGGTAGCCTTAGGAGTTTAGGTTCTACTCCTCCCAGAGGTTCCTCTTCTTCTCATGTTACTCCCCCATCTTCTTCTAGGTCTGCCATTTCTTTATCTTCTCCAAGGGCTAGGGCTTCTATATCTTCATCAAAAGGTAAAGAACACAATGAACCTTTGCGTGAACCGAGGGTCGACGAGATAGTACCTGCGGAGTTTTCTTTTTCTAGGGATAGTCAGGACTTAAAAGAACAGTTTTCTTCAATGTCCTCTCTCGACGGTGTTGACGTGTACCCTATCCAAATAACTGAGGGATTGTTATTGGAAGCTTGATTTTCATGTTGTTGTTCCCAATAGTAATCAAAGAATAACCTCTTACAAGACTGGGTATTATTTTGTTTATACCTATCCTTTCACATTAGGATTCAAGCCTCCCATCGACCCCGTTATTATCGAGTTTTGTCAATTTCCAAGTTTGTCTGGGACAAGTCGGTCCTCTAGTGTGGCGAGTTGTCGCGTGCCTTAGATATTTGGCCAATTTAGCTTCGGTCCCCTTTACTTTTTATCATCTTATTCACCTCTATTCTCCGATGTGGTTCTACCAGGGAGTGTTTACTCTCGCGGCTAGGAGTAAAAGGGTGTTAGCGATTCCAGATGATGATAAAGACCGAGGGTGGTACCTCCAGTATGTTGATGTTCCTACTGCTAGTTTAGTAGGTGAAGAAAATTTTCCCTTCCCTGAGAAGTGGAATCTTGCACGTGAGTACAATTTTGATCACATTCCTTTCCTTTTATTTTTGATACTTTATTAGTACCTTAACTATTTCTCTTCTTTACAGCAATCATGGGAACCGTTGAGAGTGTCTCCGGTTTCCGCGATTGGGTAGAAAAACTCTTGTTGATTTCTCCGTTATAACATTGTTCGTGGAAATACCTCTCTGGGAGGTTTGGTTGGAAAGTTAAGACTCACGGTAAGCGAAGTTTCATCTTTTTACTTCTTCCCTTTTTTTAGCTTTATTTGATCCCTTTCATTTGGTAGGGTTTCCTGCAAGTGGAGTTTCTGCTGCAGCTGTCTCTCCCACCTTCGGGCCATGACTGCGTCTAACGTTGAACCCGCTAGACAAGCCAACATTTGAACTAAATAAAACTCAATAACAGCTAAAACGAACAACATGACTAAGGCATTGAAGGCCCACAATGACATTTAACAAAATAACCAAAATACAACATAGCACTTTCGAAATAAAACCCATATACAAATCCCAGAACTGGTGTCACATACTCACGAACTGTCTAAGAGATTACTACAAACAAAAGGTCTGAAAAATAAGTACATAGGTCTGTCTTTGAAATACAAAGTAAGAGAGAGCTGAAAGTGAATAGTAGAAGGTGACGTCAAGGCCCACGAACGTCTGCGGGTCTACCTTGATGTCCCTGAATGCGCTGAATGAAGCTCCGACCATCAGTGATCACCGGGTCTGGCTACGTAGTCTGCACAACATAGAGAAGTACAGGTGTAGCATCAGTACAACCGACCCCATGTACTGAGTAAG
>ML281957.1:100969-111593 GCA_005239495.1 Nicotiana undulata | reverse complement strand
CACGGAATGTCCCCTCGTGCATAACCTCACAATCACTCGGCACGGTATGTCCCCTCGTGCATATATAACAACACTCGGAAACAATAATATGAAAGTCAATAACACGAAGTCTCAAGTACATGGAAATATTCAATACAATTCCCTTGTCCCAGCAAGGAGAATTCATCAATTACAATATCAACAAATGCCCGACAAGGGTCTCAGCTATAACCAACCTCGCATCAGAAATATAATTTCAACAGTGTAAGCCTCAACTGGAACAAATAACTCAATAACTATCCACGACATGAAACAACATCAAGTATCACTTTTAATTCATAATTTACTCATAGTGCGGGGAATATTAAGAACATAGCAAATTTCATCACAATTGACTCACGGGCATACTTGACCGCAACGCATAGGCACTCGTCACCACGCTTATATGTTGGACATGAGTTGCACATAGCAATTAAGACTCTATACATAATACCTCAAGCTGAGGTTAAGCCAAACACTTACCTCAGCTCCAAAGAAAATGCAAGTCAAGCCTCGATCACAGCCTTTCCTCTCGAATTCAACTCCGAATCGGGAATATCTAGACATAATGGATTTATAATCATTAATAAGTACCCAATAAATTAATTTCTAAGCCAAGTTATGCAATTCCCACTATTCTTCCAAGAATGCTAAAATTCGACCCCGGGCCCACACGTTTAGATTTTCGAAAATTCATGAAGGAATCAATTACCCGGAGTCTAAGGATCGAAGTTATGTAATTTATTCAAGAATTTATGGCCTAACATGGAAAATCACGAAATTCCTAAGAACCCTAAAGTTTACTACCTAATTCAATGATTTTAGGTGGTTTATTAGTGAATTAAGCTAGGAATTATTGTTAAAATTAGAAGTTTTATGGGGTTTTACTTACCTCTTACAGTGGGTGGTCGTGGAAGGTGATGCCCCAAGCTTGGATGCTCTCTAATGGAGTTTGAAGATGGAAGGAATGAGGAAAACCCAAAATTTTGGAGTATTTAAGTGGGCTGCCAACAGGGGTTTTCGCACCTGCGACCATAGGACCGCAGGTGCGGTCTCGCACCTGCGAGAAAAGAATCGCAATTGCGGAAAAGGGCCTAGGACCCTGGGCTCTCACCTGCGGAATGTTTGTCGCCCCTAGGGAAAAGGTCGCACCTGCGATGGCCTGGACCGCACCTGCGGTCTCGCGCCTGCGGCCTGAGTCTCGAGCGTGTAGACTTTGGGCAAGGGGCTGGTGTTCGCACCTGCGAGGCTGGGGCCGCAGGGGCGGTCCCGCTCCTGCGGCTGGGCAACCGCACCTGCGGTCACACCAGCTGCTGTGCACCAGCGGTGGTTTTTGCTGGTTTTTGGCCTCGCGCGGGGTCTGCGAGGCACCTGGGCCCACCCAAGCCCCCGTCCAAAAATACCAACAAGTCCCAAATCATCAAACGGACTTGCTCGAGCTCACGGAACACTCAATACAACGCTAAAACTAGAAATCACCCTCCAAAACCCCTGAATTCAAAACTTAAGAACTTTGAAATTATAGAATTCATTTCGACGTGCCAACCGACCTAAACCACTCGGAATGACTTCAAATTTTGCAGATAAGCTATAAACGACACAACAGAACTATTCCCGGTCTCGGAATTTCATTCGGACCTCGGGAACATAAAACCACCTCTCAAGTCACATTTCAAATTCTTTAGAAACCCGACAAGTTCATTAACTCCATTTATCCTCACTTGGATCCGAAACCAATCAAATCAAATCCGTTTTACACCAAATTCCACAGATAGGACAAACAACATATAATAAACCTGTTCTGGGCTCCGGAACCATAACACGGGCCCGGTAACAAGGTTTTCACATAATTATTCACTTTCACATTCCTTTATTATTTTCAGAAAACAATTTTCTTTAAAAATTCATTTCCCGGGCTTGGGGCCTCGGAATTCGATTCCGGGCATACGCCCAAGTCCCATATATTCCTACTGACCCTCCGGGACCGTCACATCACGGGTCCGGATCCGTTTACCAAAAATGTTGACCAAAGTCAACTTTATCAATTATTCAATTCAAAATTCCCATTTTTTTAATCAAATTTTTACATGGAAGTTTCCCGGCTACCTGCCCGGGATGCGCACGCATATCGAGGTTAGATTAACGGAGGCTTTCGAGGCCTCGGAATACAGATTTAACTGAAATTACTCAGGATGACCTTTTGGGTCATCACAACAATGGAGAATTTAAACGCAAAAATTTTCATCACAAGGACCTCGTCCTTATGTAACTTCCACCGCGACTCGTAGCCCGATTTAAACATTAAAATTATATTAAAAATGCGAGGATCTTGTCCCCAGTTATAAATCACAAGTACTATGCACATCGTGCCAATCAAAATATTTCATTTTCTTCTTATAAATATTTTCCGTTACACAAAATCACAACACATACTGATAGACATAGCTATCTCAATAGAATCTCCCATCATGCGTATTCACATAAGTAGATTTTCAGGGATACAAGGCTCACCCATGAGTGGAGCATACTAGGAGGATCGTACTCATAACCAAATCAAGTTAAGGAATTTGTCACTTTATAATAACTAGAGATCGTACTTGTAATTACACCATATGATGTAGCGACCTCAGCCATACCGTAGAAAATATACCAACATGCTGGGTGACTACCTCTAGGAGTCTGACCTCCACCTTCGACCTTCCGACCCCTTCCCCCAGCTGGTCATGTAAGTTGAGTTGTAACTGCAATGAGACAGGCAACCTGAGTGCTCTGATGAAATAATTCGGCCGCTCATACCGAGTTTATGCCAAATAACTGGAATAACCGTCATAGGAATCTCGTAGCGGTGGTGCATTAAAATAACCCATCGTAGCACCCCTACTAATCAGATATATGGACTGGGCTGGCCGGTTGCCCGAGCCCTTTCCATAAAAATTTGTTGTTGCAAAGTAGAATGCATTGAATCTTTTAGAACCTCGAGACATCTTATCTCCTTAGCTTCCTCTTTTCCTCATCCCGGACACACTCTAACATCTAGGCAATTTCTACCACTAGCCGAAATGAAGTATCAACCTGCCCTGAGTCGTACAAAATTTTATGATCATAATTGAGTCCTTGAATAGGTCTTTGGACTCACTCTTTATCTAAATGAACCGAAGTAGGAGTGTGATGGGCTAACTTGTCGAACCAGATGGCATATTCTGACACCATCATTGGGACCTGACGCAATCATCCAAACCCCTATGCGCCACACATTATGGAGAGTCCAAGAAACAAACTCTTTCAAAATAATTTATGAGAACTGATCCAAGTAGTTGGTGTTGCAATGGCTGCTCTTCCTCTTCGTAGGCTTGCCACAAACACCGACAACCAATTTCTTCTTTTTCTATGTTGACTCAACACTGCTGAGCTACCCCATTTATTTATATACATTTCGTTATTATTTGGGGGTAACTCTTATCCCTATTGATGCACAATTATCACAAAAGTAGAGCTCTATACAGATAAATCTTTGTACGAACCATATAGTCTAGAAGCTCATCAACCACTGTACTCCCTCTGAAGCACCCCAAAATCCGCAACTGTGACTTCCACGCTGAGTAGACCTTCTGTAGATTTAAAGTTATTTATATAACTCCTTTGGCATTGAGGTATAGGGTTATTAAGGAGGCAGACATACCGCAAGTCCCAACTTTATCTCTGGAAAAATCTCAGACCTTATACATTCCAGACCAAAACCGATATAACATATGACCCCACAATCTATTCCTTGATAGTGGAATTCCCTACTTGGCGTGAAGTCATAGATCGCAACGTCTGATAATCCACAATTTTGAACTTCACAACTCATATAAATCAACCAGATGCCAAGGTCCGTTGCACCCCTACATGATTCACTGGGTGATCTCTCAATACGTCTGCATCTTCGGTCAAAGCCACAACTGGGCTAGTAAATACATAATCTTCCCCACTTCTTGGTGGATTCAATCATAAACGCAGAAAAATCTGCCCAGTTGCTTTCAACCATTCTCATGTTTTGCAATATTGGAGTAGCTATGAATCCTTCTAGAACCTGAACTGGTCAAACATGTATCGACTGGGCTAGAACCTCCGCTTCTAGATCCATCTGAGGCTCTGTCATAGGTGCTGATGTTCGAGCTCTAGGCTGAGCTCTGCCTCTACCTATTCCCCTAATCGTAGCTGTCACTGGGGCTTCACCTTTTGTCCAGTTGTAGATGCTTTGCGTGTTGTCAAGGTTTGCGAGAGAACAAGAATAGGCGAGTTCAATCATCAATGATAGCATAAATTCGCATGATAGAGTAGAATAGAAGTGAAATTGTTCCTAACTTCATAACATCTGAGAGATAAGTACAAACGTCTCCGTACCGATCTTTCATATTCTATTAAGCTTGTTCGTGAATTGTGACACCTAGGAAACCTAGTGCTCTGATACAAACTTGTCACGGCCCAAATTCCCAACCCTCGGGATCGTGATGGCGCCTAACACCACACTTTCTAGGCAAGCTAATGTTAGAACTTAATTAGCCATTTTCTTTTAAAAGTTTACTTAAACACAGTATAACAATTTAAAATAAAAAAGAAATCTAATACTTTCCAATACTGATATAAGAAATAATATTCGAAATAATAAACGAACCACGAACTAATACTAACTATATAACTACCCAGGGCCTGGTGTCACAATTCACGAACTACTAAAGAATACTAAAAATAATTGGGCTGAAAGAAATATATATCTATCTGTTTTGAATGAAATAAAACAACAATCTAAATAATAAAGGGAAGACTCCAGGAATCTATGGACGCTAACAAATCTACCCCGTGTCTCCGTGTGGATGCTCAACTACTGCTCAAAGAATCAGCTCTGACCAGAATCTGTATCTGCCAAGAAGTGCAGAGTGCAGTATCAGTACAACCGACCCCATGTACTGAGTAAGTGCCGAGCTTAACCTCGACGAAGTAGTAACGAGCCTACGACAGGGCATTCATGATATAACCTGTAAGCAATGTATAATACAACAAGAAGGAAATCCTTAACTAAATAAACAATAATTTATAGCAGTTAATAAAATAACTCAGATAACTTTCCCAGATCATAGCTATAACCAATCCTCACACAAGTTTCTAAGTTTCACTTTAAAATAATCGTAAGTGAAGAGTATGAGAAACAATAGAGTAAAACAGTAAGTTTTCCAGTCTTTATGTTTAAAATCAGTAAAACATGAATATCCTCCCTTATTGCTCCTTGTTGCGGCGCGCAACCGCTACTGCCTGTCCACCCTTATTGATCCTCCATATATATATATATATCATCCTTATTTCTCCTAATGCGGCGTGCAACCCTATCCCACCTGTCCACCCTTATCACTACTTGTTGCGGCGTGCAACCCGCTCCCACCAGACAATCACATCTCTTTATTTATAAAAGATTTCACAATTTAGGTCAAAGCCTTTCACAATATTTATGTCTCAACAACTGTAAACAGAAAGTAGTACTATTCATAAACTTCATCAATTATCATTTCACAATGAAACCAACCGGAATATATAGTAAAACACTATCAACTAGCTCACCCTTTTTATGTATCACCATGAAACCAAGGGAACAACCAACACTTCCAAAATACTTGAAACAATACTTAACAACAAGTTGATGAAACCAAGTAGACATGGAGGCATCAATGATCATAAAAAAATTAAGCCAGGGATCAATTAAATTGGAAACAGGAAGGGATCATGTTCAATAGAAAATTTGGTGGTGCATAGATACTTGTCACCTCACCTATACACCACACACATGCAAATTCACATAGCATTCAAGTTGAGGATTCATATTCCCTCAAGTAAAGGTTAAACCAAACACTTACCTAAATTTCACAAGCAATTCACTGCTCAAGCACAACGTTTCCTCTACAATTGGTTCAATATCATTAATTATTGCTAAAGGCATTAAATTTAATGAATAATTGACCCCGGTCCCGCTGGGTCTAAACTCGAGGTTCGGACCAAAACTCGTTTACCCATTCTCCCCCGAGCCCGGATATACAATTAGTTTTAGAATCCGACCTCACTTCGAGGTCTAAATTCTCAAATTTCGAAATTACTAAGTTCTACAAAATCCCAATTTTTACCATGAAAACTCTAGATTCTAGGTTGAAATCTTGTAAAAAGTTTTTACGGATCGAAGGGAATTAGTTAGAGATCACTTACCAATTATTTGGAGAAGTTTGGGTCTTTGGCAAATCGCCTATGGAGGTTTAGGGTTTGAGAGAATTGAAAAATGGGTGAAAATATCGTCTAAAATCTCACTTAACAAGCTGCAATTATCGCAATTGCGAATGATCACGCTCAACTATGTCTATTAAAAGACTAAGCGGGCGTTGCAAATATAATCCGGGGTATTATTCCCAGAGTCGAATCCCACAGGGAATTAACGTATCAATTGCAGTCTTTAGAGTACTAAATTCTTACTAGTCAACTTCCTCAAACTTTATGAATATTACTTGATGTTGTTGTTACTACAGCAGCTGAACAAAATTAATAAAACTAAGATTAACTGACAAGAAGTTGTAAACAATTTGATTAAAGGTCTAAGGTTATGGTTTCCCCCGTTGTGGATTTCCCTTATAGTATATTTCCTATAGTTTTGACTAAGTTATCTCAATCAATCATGAACCTTACAGTTATCATAAATCTCTCCCAAGTAATTATGATAATTTGCTAGACGCACTTTCCCAAGTTACGCTAGCTAGATTTCATTACAATTCACTTTAGATTGCACCCAAGGTATTGTTACCCCTAATCCAACCTTTAAACCCTCGGTTATGAATCCCTCCTATACTTTGGGAGTGGTGTTGTTCAACAACTACCTAAATATGCACTCTCTTCCGAGCAGATACACACTAAATAGGCACAGCTAATTGAGGGCCCTTCAATCAACTACAACAAGAATGTAGTTGAAAAAATAGAGATTAACAACCAAACAAAACTATATTATTATCACAACAAGTTCATCCCCAACGGGTTCCACCAACAACCTTAGAACAAGGAAATTAGCTACTCATGGTCGATAATAACAAAAACCCAAAATAATTCATAATGCTCAAAAATAAAGATGAAAAGAAGAAGAATTAAAGATCTAATTGGTTATTCTCTTGTCACAATGAGTTTGCCTCCTAATTGATGCTTAGAATAGATTTCTCCCCAAAAATAACGTTCTCCCATGTATATATACCAAGTAAGGTCGAGCCCAAATAATTATACCTTCTCCCATGCAAAAAAGAATTGTTTTTGTACGCCTGGATGCTCGCGGGGGCGGTCAAACGCGGCGCGGGCGCGGTCAAACCTGTTCTCTGATTCTGCCGCGTTCAGTTCCGCGGTCGCGGTTTTGACCGAGTTTTTCACCCTGTTCCATTCCGAATATGTAAAACACGAAAGTTGTAGCCCTTTGAGTTAGCTTTCCAACCATATATCATATAGCTCAAATGGAGTTCGGAGCAAAAGGTTATGTCCATTTTACTAGACAGTGCGCAATATGCCTCATCGAATCTTCGTTTGTTCTCAACCATCAAATTTGACCCCCGAACACGATCCCGGCTTAATTCCTTGAGCTTTTACTCAGACTTCAAAGCTACAAATCACTTGAATTCATTCAATATCATCTATATAGCTCGAAATCACTCCTACAAGGCATAAAACACACAATTAGTGCAAAACACTAGCGATTAAAGCTCAAACTCAATTAAAGTGCAGTAAATTAGAGTGTAATAAGCGACTAAAATACGTAATTATAGCCTGTCATCAGCGAACGCTTTGGAAATCCTGCTTCCTTTGAATTTGCGATATATATGTCGCATTTGAGACATCTGGGCTTGCTGAACATACTCCGCATTTGCGAGGTTGGCCTTCCGAGGCCTTCTTCGCATTTGCAACATTATTGTCGCATTTCCCAGGCTTGTAGCCTTCGCATTTGCGAAGTCTGATCTCGCATTTGCGAGATCAGAGGCCTGGTGAGAGACACCAGATGCACCAGCTTAGATTTTTAAGTTCTAAACACTCCGAAGCCTATCCGAAACTCAACCAAGCCGTCGGGGCTCCAAATTTAACATGCACGCAAGTCTAAACATAATACAGACTTGCTCATGCGCTCAAATCATCAAAATAACATCAAAACTACGAATTTAACCTCAAACTCATGATATTACTCAAGAACACTTCAAATTTACTATTTTCATAAACGGATGTCCGAATTACGTCAAATCAACTCCTATTCTCACCAAATTTCACAGATAGAACTTAAATATCATCACAAACTTGTACCGGACTCCGGAATCAAAATACGGACCGAATACCAACGAGTTCAAACATTAATTCATTTCTTTATTTCATAAAAAATATAGCAGAACAATTTTCTTCAAAAATTGATTTCTAGAGCTAGAGACCTCGAAATTCATATTCGGGCATATGCCCAAGTCCTATATTTTATTGCGGACCTCACGCAATCATTGGAACACAGATCCGGGTCTTTTTTCTAAAAATGTTGACCAAAGTCAACTTAAAACTAAATTTTAAATTCTAAAATTATTATTTTTAATATTTTCACATAAACGCTTTACGATTTCATGCCCGGACTGCGCACGAAAATCGAGGTAAATAACATATATCTTTTTAAGGCTAATGATCCTGGAGTGAAGTCCTAATTCATTAGATGACCCCTTTGGGTCAATACACCCTAGTTGATGCAAGCATAACATGATGACTTTCAAACATAGGGCCTCCACTCCCTAGTTGATGTCAGCATAACCTAATGACTTTCCAACATAGGGTCTCCACTCCCTAGTTGATGCCAGCATATCCTTATGACTTTCCAACATAAGGTCTCCACTCACTACTTGATGCGAGCATAACCTGATCACTTTCCAACATAGGGTCCCGCTCCCTAGTTGATGCCAGCATAACCTGATGACTTTCCTACATAGGGTCCCACTCCCTAGTTCATGCCAACATAACCTGATGCCTTTCCAACATAAGGTCCCACTCCCTAGTTGATGCCAGCAAAACCTGATGACTTTCCAACATAGGGTCTCCATTCCCTAGTTGATACCAGCATAACCTAGTGATTTTCCCAACATAGGGTTTCCAATCCCTAGTGATTTTACGTTTAGACATAGGGTCTCCACTCCCTAGTCTACATGTACTCCGGGTACATGACTTCCGCCCTTTTATCGTTTTCAATAATGAAGTAGTATAGAATTTTGTTACATTAACTCACGAAATTTTCCTAGTGAAAACTAGGGCAAAGAATTTTGTTCGTTTGTTTTTGTTCCTGAGCAGATTATACCTCGAAGAACGGGGTTCGAGAAGACCAAGAGAAGAAGTCCGAATCCGAAATAAAAGTAAATAAGAAAAGAAAAAAGTGGAACCCAAAGTACAGAAGCAGAAAAGATGTCGACTACTCAAGAAAAGATTGAAGTCACAAGCTTCTCATGTCCCGTCATGATCTGAAAAAGCTGAAGAAGATTGAACCAGCACCTGCATCTAACAAGTATCATGATCAAGATCAGAGTCTGCATAAAGAACCAGCCAAGACTCAAGGCCAAGCTTTAGAAGATTCATATATAGGAATATTGTAACTCTTAGTTGATAGGATTAGTTAGTTTTCTTCATTTTGACTTTGGTGTAATAAGGAGCTTAGCAACAGTAACAGTAGTAACAATAGTAACAGCAGTGAAATCACAGCTTTCCAGTAGTCCCAGCTACCAAAACTTCTAGAACTACACTGACTTGATTCCTTTATAGCCAAGGATATGTAGGCAACCTTTGAAGCAATGTTCAGTCAAACGTTTTCAAAATGCTTCCCATGGAGTATCGAAATAGGTAATTTGTTTGTGACTGCTCACTTTGTTTTTGCCCGAAAACTCTCCGTCATTCCGAGCAAAGAGGGGTAGATATGAGCATGTAATTTTTACCCCAACAAAATTAATAAATAGATTCTTCCTATTTATTTTTAGATTTTTTTAGGATTGTTGGTAATTGTTTGGATGTAGGTGCATTTTTTCATTTTTTAAAGGAAAATAACAAAAAATATTTAAATCCTCATCATATAGCGTTATTAGGTTTTTAATCGAATCTAGTGCCTAATTACATAATTTGATTATATTATTAAAAGAAAATTACAAAAAATTGTTTGTTGTTTTAGTGATTAAAATTAGTAATTTGTCTTTTAAAAATTTATGATTGACTAAGTATGTAAATAATACAAATATATAGTTAGTTTAATTTTACAATTTAAGACAATTTAGTACTTAATTTAAAATTTAATTTAATTAAATGGATTTTAAAAATTAATTAAAGCAAATAGGGGTCTAATTAACCTTGGCCTGACTGGGCCAATCTTAAACAACCTAATCCCCTAATACACCATCCAAATTACCCAAGGCTAATACCTCAAACCGGTCCAGCCTTTCATTAAACCAAACGACAACGTTTAGATGTCAACCAATCCAAGTCGTTGATCTTCAATTGATCTAACGGCTCGGAACTCATCCCCCTTTAAGTATATAAATGTCCTAACCGCTCCTACCCC